>CM039478.1:28822786-28953840 GCA_022433065.1 Begonia loranthoides
TGGAATCTTTAAGTCCCGATTCAATTGTTAAGCATGCTAATTCCTTGTTATTAAACTCATTGACATTCTGTTTATATATCTTTGAACATGTTTCGTTATTTTAGTTGTTACATTGATAAGCACATTAAATTGTATCTACCTTGTCAAGCATGTTAGTTGTTGATTCAGTTCCCTTCGAGCATGATATTTTGATTGTATGAAATCTGCCAATTTCTTATTATGCGAATAATTTTACTTAAATTGTCATTGTTTATTCCCATGACTATTTTGTTTAAGTGTCTTCACGCAATCATTCTAATAGAAACAAGTAGGGAGTACCACCATGGGATGGTATCCATATGCATCGGTAAGGAGAAAAACGATAAGAAATGTGAAGAAGAAATATAAAAGTAGAAAAGGAAATTGGGAGTGGATATGTAGCAGGTATAGTCTATAAACTTGGTGTAGCCCCTCCCTAGTAGGATACGGGAGTTCTAGTTTACTTAGAAGATAAGAGAAAAGGCTAGATCCGTTTTGCCATAACATGAGAAAAACCTCTCAGTTCTAGCTCGATGTACGAGTGAGAAGAAATGAACAAATGAAAGAAATAAAAGCTTGGGATGGGTGGCCCCCATTCCATAACGGACTAAAAGTGAGGCATTAGCATAAGCATTTCTTTTCCCATTCTCTTTACTGGGCCATTAGCTCACGTCTTTACTTATGGTGTAGGTAATGAAATTGTGATACCAGGAGCAAAGGAGGAGCCCTCCCCGTGGAGCCTGTGGATTATCTGGCAGAGACTAGGCCAGAGTAGACTGACAGCTAAAAGGAAATGATGCGAACCTAGGGTATACAAACCCTAGACCCAACAAATTATGCAGAATTAGACGGATCGTCTCACGATTTCAAGATCAAAGGGTTGGAACTTTGACCCTAGCCAAACCTGTCGACTAGAATCGGAGTATTCCGAAGAGGAGCTTGACCCTAACAAAACCTGTCGGCTAGAACCGAAGCTATCAAAAGGTTCGATCTTTCAAGAATCCACTTGAAGAGATCAAGTTCTTCGCAAAGAATTCAAGAGAAGAAAATCTCCCCAAAAAAAAAGCAAAAGCTCTCAATTCAATTTGTCAAAAGTTTTTTTTAACAATTGTTCCCTAAGGTGCTTTTATAAGCTAAACATAAAGTAAATTTAATCCTAATAAAATAAGAAAATCTATCTTAAAATAAGATAAGATCTAACTAATTAATGGCATGTTCTTGGCATGTGCTCGGCATGTGCTCGATCCACTACTTTAGGTGTGCCTTCATTTTGAATATTTGAATATGACAAATAATTAACCAAATAATAATTTGAAAGCTTCTTTGAATGATATCTTGTAAGGACTCCTTGGGCCACAACATAAGTTGGTCTTCGTATTGATTAAGGTCTCGAATCCGGGTAAGTGAAATCGGAATTCTTAAACAGAATCGTAGATCTCTGTTCGTGGACCTTTTGACATAGTAAACAAACTCTGCACTTAACGAACCAGCCCATTCTAGAAACCTTGGGATGTTAGCTATAATCTTCACGCAGAACACTTTCCCATATAAAATACTTATGGTCATCATAATCGCCCAAGAGTACTTAGAGGTCGGATCAACAGTTCTGCATTTTACCATAAATCTCTCAATCTTGTGCTTGATTTTCCACATATGCTTCATCTTGAAGAATACCATAATATATTTGTAGGTTTTCTAGATCATATCAATCCCCCTTTTTTTGAAAAGATTCGTCCTCGAATCGCCTGCATCATACAAAAGCAAGTTAATAATATGTAATGAAAATTTCACCTTACCATTTAAACTTGGTGTGATGATTTTATATTCATAAACATTATTGTGCTCCAAGGTTTGGAATGAACCAACTCCTTGTTGTTGAAACTTCCTAATATATTCGACATTTTCCTTTCCATCATGATAAACAAACTCATTAGTAAATAAAGGTTAAAAGTCTAATGAAATAAAAAGATTAAATCCATAAATAATTTTAAAAGGTGAGTAAGATATGATAGAATGGACAATCTTATTATATATAAATTTATCATGCATTAAACACTTCTTCAAATTATCATATAATTGATTCTCCCTCAAAGTAATAAAATTTAAATCCAAGTGTTCAACATGCTTTTCCACAATTTTTTCATAATCCAGACTATCATCAAAACATATAATAGCAAATTTTTCAATAAAATATTTAAACTCATGATTCATCATTCTCTTAAAAGTACTAGAATCTTTGAACACTTCATATAGCATAATCAAACATCCATAAAATCCATGTTTAATTTTAAACACAACATTCCAAGTATCACTTTTTTTTTATTCGAATTTGATAATATCCAATTTTCAAATCAATCTTAAATAACATGCATGGTTCATATTTAATTTCAAACACAAATCTCCAATAATCATCTTTCAAACCAATCCTAGAAATCAAACATGCTTTACAATTCACAAAGATACCAACTGAAGCCATCAAAATACCATTTTTCATATATTTCCTATAATTGGTACATGCTCCAAAGATACCACTTTTCAATTCATAAAAATAAAACTTAGAAACAAACCATATATTTTTCTTGAATAATAATTCTTGATGACCATAAAAATTGACACATGCATTTTGTTCACAAATAATCCAAAATTTTCCATGAAAATCTATGCATGCAACTTTTCCACAAACATTCCAAAATTTTCCATGAAATCCCACACATGCAATTATTTTATGACTATAAAAACCTAAACTTGCAAACCTTTCACAAGCAAACCAAAATCTCCCAAAATAATTGACACATGCATTCTTTTTACAAACTATCCATAATCTCCCAAAACCTAAGTCTTAATCATGCAAATTTTTAATAATTTTAGATTTCAATAACTTAGTTTGACAATGGGTTCCCACCCACAATGTCCTTACCTTTGTGGATGACATATGGACACACCTTGTTGTACTCCATCCATGGAAATTCAATCTTTTTTTGTGGTTTTAAGTCTTTTGGTAACTCCTTTGGATGTATGTCTTTATAACCTTTCAAAATATATGAAACATCCACTAGAAACAAAATAGTTAGCTCATGGGAGGTAAAAGAAATATTTTTGCATAAAAATAAATTCAACTCTCTAGTTTCCTCACTCTTTTTAAACACTCCAATTCCTTTCCTTTCCTTTTATCCTTCGGATTTTACCTCCTCTCCCACTATTTTTTTCTCCTTCTCTCTCTCGGTTTTTCTTTTCTCATCCCCCAATTTCTTTTCTTCCTCATTGCCTTTTTTGCTCACTTTATTTTTGGCTTTTCTCTCTATGGCTCTTTTGTCTCCTTTTTCGCTTTTGCCTTTTTCCCTTTCACTTTTATTCATCTCTTCAACTTCCATATTCTTTTCAACTACTCCACACTATGAAATTTTTTCTCTTGCTTTAATTTGGTGCAATTTTGGGACTCTTTGGCAATCTTTTCTTGATCTTTGCTAACTTCCTCAACTTGGACATTTAAAACTCTTTTTGGGACCAATAAATCTTCTTGTATTGAGTTTTCCACTTCTATATTGCTAGATTCCTCAAGTGGTGGTATTTCATCATCACTACTCTTTTCATCTCCAATTTCAAACTTTTTCACTTGTGTACCTCTTTTTATTTGTTGCTCCACTTTGTCACACTCTTTTCCTTTAGCATCATGAACATCTTGTTTTTTCTCAAGTTCTTTCTTTTCTATCAACTTATCTTCCTTGATGAACTCAATTCATTGAATTACTTCATTTGGATAATCATGCATCTCTTTAGAACTTGTTGTGTCATGGTGATTGGTTTCTTCTTCAAACAAGATTCATAAAGTTTCTCACAATCGAATTGCACAACCTTATGCTCCTTTTTGTAAAAATGGGATGAAGAATGTAAAGTATCCTCTTTTATGATTCTCACTCCTTTTTGCTTGAGTTGTCTTTCAACCTTGATTGCATTTTGCACCATATCCTCTAAATATATGTAATGTTGCATCTTTACCACACTTGCTATTTCAAAGTTCATACCTTGTAAAAATTGCTTGTTGGTGACTTCGAAATCCTCTTTAATATTTGCTCTTGCCATGCAAACTTTAAACTCTTAATAATATTCTTCCACACTCATGAAACCTTGATTTAAGCTCTGAAATTTTTGACGTAATTCTCTAGCATAGTGTGAAGGAACATACCTATATCTCATGATGACCTTCATGCCTTTCCAAGTTCGAATTGGTGGTTCTCCATACCTCCTTTGATCCTTTAGTTCTTGTGTCCAACAAACGTTTGCATATTCCAAGAATGCCATGGTAACAAATCTGATTTTCTTTTCTTTTGAGTAATTTTGTGATGAGAGAACCACGAATATATCAAATTCGAGACCCTTCAACAATGCGGAAACTAGAATTAGGATCATCCTTGAAACAAGTATAGGAGCTTGACCCATTATCTATAAAGAGATAAGAACCAAAGCTATCAAATTGAGGAACTTGATCCTAACCAAACTTGTTGATTAGAACCAAAGTTATCAAGTTTATCTTCCAAGTTTAAACTTGAAGAAGATCTAGTTCTTCACAAAGAACCAAAGAGAAAATTCTCTCAAAAAACTCTCAAAATTCGTGCATATTAATTCTCCCCAAAAAAGGGTACAAGCTTGTGTAATAGGCTACAAACATACCTAAATAAATTAGAAAATATCCCTAAAATAATAGAAAATAATTCTAAAGTATAATATTCCGAATCCTAGTGATTTGGAAGCTTAAAAATAAGAAAAACAACTTTAGAAACTTAATAAATAAAATTAGAAATAAATAGGAAACTTGGAAGTGAAAGTTGACTGCCTAAATTGGAGCTGAATCTTTGCAGATTTCGAGATACTATTTGAACAACCAAATCTTCTCCGAATCTTACGATCTTGGTGTCTATGGAAGGTGTAAGATGTGTGCTTTAATTTGTATGAAGACCACGTCTCCATTTAAAATCTTTATCGAGCCCAAAGCGTCATATCTATTTTGGTGCGCAGAAAACCAAGGCCCAATTTTAATCTTTATGACTTTTTCCTTTCTAGTTGGGCTATTTAGAATAATGACTCCCTTCATTCTTGATCTTGTCATTGGACGTCCTATGCCTTGCAATGGATCATTGTCTTTGGTAATGACTTGGCTCTTCATGGGTCCTTGGATCACATCATTCCCTCCCCTTTCGAAAAGATTCGTCCTCGAATCTTCTGCATCATAAAAGCATAAGTTAGTAATATTAAAATTAGCGATTTTGTTATAATACCTAATTTTCATATGTAGATGAACCGAAGCCCAATCTCCGGGATCAAGTATGATGTCCTTTAGGCTTTTGTTAGCTTCTCGTGCATAGCGCTCATTCTTCTTTTGAATACTTTCCTATGCCCTTGCTTGTTATTCCCTAAAAAACTCAGCTTTTCTTTTTCTATCAACAAATTCATTAGTACAGAATAGTGATATATCAAGTGGATTCAAAGGATTAAAATCATAAATAATTTTCAAAGGTGAATATGAAGTAGTAGAATGCACAACTTGATTATAAGCAACCTCAACATGTCGTAATGATAATTTAGGTAAACAAAATTTATCTTTTTCAATTAAATACCCAACATGTGTGTAGTAGTCAACAAATGCAATTTTTCTACAACCTTTCCAATCATAACAAGAATCCAAATCCAATTTATACAAATAATTCATGAATCTCAATAATTTAGATTTAATCACATAATCCATCAATCTCATAAAGGTACTAAAAACATTGAATATTCCGTAAAGCATAACTATCCATTCATAAAATCTATGTTTAATTTTAAACACAATTTTCCAATTATCACCATTTTTTATTTGAATTTGATAATATTCAATTTTCAAATCAATCCTAAAAATCATACATGCTCCATATTCATAAAAATACCAACTAATCCATATTCGAATTTGATGATCATATAAGGTCTTAAAAGTACCAACTTTCAATTCATAAGGATAAAACTTATTAACAAACCATATATTTTTGTCAAATAAACATCCTTTAAGTCCATCGACACATGCATTTTGTTCACTAACTATCTTAAATTTTCCATAAAAATTTATGCATGCAATTTTTTCACAAACAGTCAAAAAATTTCCATTTAGTTCTACGCGTGCAATGTTTTTACAAATAATCCAAAATTTTCCATGAAATGTCACACATGCAATTATTTTATCACTATAAAAACCTAAACTTAAAAACATTTCACAAGCAAACCAAAATCTCCAAAAATATTTGACACATGTATTCTTTTTACAAACTATCCATAATCTCCCAAAACCTAAGTCTTTATCATGAAAATTTTAATAATTTCATAGTTCAATAACTTAGTTTGATGAGTAAAAACATACATTTTTTACAATGGGTTAGCAACCACAATGTCCTTACCTTTGTGGATGACATATGGACACACCTTGTTGTACTCCATCCATGGAAGTTCAAACCTTTTTTGTGGTGTTAAGTCTTTTGGTAACTCCTTTGGATGTATGTCTGCAAAATAGATGAAACATCCACTAGAAACAAAATAGTTAGCTCATGGGAGGTATAAGAAATATTTTTACATAAAAATAAATTCAACTCTCTAGTTTCCTCACTCTTTTTAAACACTTCAATTCCTTTCCTTTCCTTTTCTCCCTCGGATTTTACCTCCTCTCCCCCTATTATTTTCTCCATCTCTCTCTCAGATTTTATTCTCTCTTCCTCCAAATTCTTTTCTTCCTCATTGCCTTTTTCATTCACTTGATTTTTGGCTTGTCTCTCTATGGCTCTTTTATCTCCTTTTTCACTTTTGCCTTTTTCCTTTTCAATTCTTTTTATTTCTTCAACTTCCAAATCTTTTTCAACTACTCCACAATCTGAATTTTCTTCCTTTGCTTTGGTTTTGGCAAAACTTTGGGGCTCTTTTGCAATCTTTTCTTGATCTTTGCTAACTTCCTCGACTTGCACATCTAAAACTCTCTTTAGGATCAACAAATCTTCTTTTATTGAGTCTTCAACTTCTGTATTACTCAAGTGGTTGCATTTCATCGTTACTTACACTCTTTACATCTCCAATTTCAAACTCTTCCTCTTGTGTTCCTGTTTCAATTGATTGCTCCACTTTATCGCACTCTTTTGCTTTGACTTCACTAACATCTTGTCTTTTCTCAATTTCTCTCTTCTATCAACTTATCTTCTTTGTTGACTTTACTTCCTTTCTTTGCATCACTCGGATCATCAATCACCTCTTTAGAACTCAATGGTGCCGCGACTATTGGTTTCTTCATCAAATATGATTCATAAAGTTTCTCAAGATCCAATTGTGATTTCTGACTTAATTCCCTCCAATAGTGTGAAAGAACAAACTTCTTTCTCATGATGGTTCTCATGTTTTCCCAAGTTTAAATTAGTGGGTTTCCATATCACTTTTGATCTCTTAATAATTATGCCCACCAAACGTTTGCGTAATCCATGAACGCCATGGAAACCAATCTAATTTTCTTTTCCTCCGAGTAGTTTTTGCATCCAAAAATAAGATCTACTTTTTCCTCCCACTCTACATATGTTTTCGGATCGTTTTGCCCTTGAAAAAATGGTAGATTTACCTTTTTATGGCTTACATTTCCATCTTCATGGTTTGCTTTAGCACCTCTTTGTCTTGTGAAATAACCATCTCCATATTCGGATTCCCCATACTCATCTTCCATTGTGTTGTTCTCCTCCGCTCATCACTTCTAGAAGGCGACTTCATGTTATCCAATCTCAAGTTCAAGGATTTTAATTGATCTTGGATGGCTTTCATGTACATCTTTGGATCAAAGTTATGAGACTCACCTTCACTGCTCATGGTTTTTGTTTTGTGCTACGAAACAAGATAAAAGTTAGTTATAGAATGGATCTCACACACTCCCTCACGTGTTTACACTCAAATCAATGTCTCTCCACTCGTGTTTCAATCAAAATCTTCGCTTTTTCTATAATAATCTCATCCTCTTGCCTTTTACCTTTCAATTTTCTCTTTCAGCTCTTTATTTAGAACTTTGATCAATGAAAAAATTCAACAAGTAAAAACAAGTAAGATTAAACTTTTCAAACCAAGGATTTCAATCTCCAAGAAAAGAAGAATCAATGATTTTTTTTTTTTAAGAGACTTTGATAGCTACTCAAAAGGTTCTCAACAATTTAAGAAAAATGATTAAGGAAAGAAACAATTTAGTAAAAAAACAAATTATGAAAGATAACAAATATGGAAAGACATAATTTAGGAAAGAAACAACTTAGGAATGAAACAACTTAGAAAAGATAACAAATATGGAAAGACATAATTTAGGAAAGAAACAATTTAGGAAAGAAAACAAATTAGGAAAGACAACAAATATGGAAAGACATAATTTAGGAAAGATAAAAAATATGGAAATACATAATTTAGGAAAGAAACAACTTAGGAGAGTTAAGACTTTAGAAAGAATACTAGTAAAGAAGGATATCAAATATGGAAAGAATATGCACCAATCACGAAATTGACAAGGACAATATAGGATTGATGCATAAAAATATTCAAAAATCAAGTGTAGCACAAAAGTATTTGGATAAAATTCTTTGATTTTTAATTTTGCAAGAAGAACAAACTTGTAAGAAAAAAAAAAACAAAGAGAAACTTTTGCAAGAAGAATTTTTTTTTTTTTTAACTTTTCTTTCTTTCGGTTTTTTTTTTTTTCAAATATGCCTTTTGCTAGAAAGTACAAATCTTTCTACCCTTTTTTTTTCAAGAATTGATCAAAAGATCAAAGACTTTGATAATAATAGATGATAGAAAAGAATAGATTTTTTTTTTTTTGAATTTGAAGAAGAATAAAGATAAAAATAGATAGAAAAAAAAGTATAAAGATAGCGACTTGATTCGAATGAACCTTTTCTTTGATACCAAATGATGAGAGAACCATAGATATATCAAATCTGAGACCCTTCAACAATGCGGAAACTAGAATTAGGATCGTCCTTGAAACAAGTATAGGAGCTTAACCCGTTATCTATAAAGAGATAAGAACCAAAGCTATCAAATTGAGGAACTTGATCCTAACCAAACTTGTTGATTAGAACCAAAGTTATCAAGTTTATCTTCCAAGTTTAAACTTGAAGAAGATCTAGTTCTTCACAAAGAACCAAAGAGAAAATTCTCTCAAAAAACTCTCAAAATTCGTGCATATTAATTCTCCCCAAAAAAGGGTACAAGCTTGTGTTTAAATAGGCTACAAACATACCTAAATAAATTAGGAAATATCCCTAAAATAATAGAAAATAATCCTAAAGTATAATATTTCGAATCCTAGTGATTTGGAAGCTTAAAAATAAGAAAAAAAACTTTAGAAACTTAATAAATAAAATTAGAAACAAATAGGAAACTTGGAAGTGAAAGTTGACTGCTTAAATTGGAGCTGAATCTTGGCAGATTTTGAGATACTATTTGAACAACCAAATCTCCTCCAAATCTTGTGATCTTGGTGTCTATGGAAAGTGTAAGATGTGTGCTTTAATTTGTATGAAGACCACATCTCCATTTAAAATCTTTATCGAGCCTAAAGCGTCATATCTATTTTGGTGCGCAGAAAACCAAGGCCCAATTTTAATCTTTATGACTTTTGCCTTTCTAGTTGGGCCATTTAGAATAATGACTCCCTTCATTCTTGATCTTGTCATTGGACCTCCTATGCCTTGCAATGGATCATTGTCTTTGGTAATGACTTGGCTCTTCATGGGTCCTTGGATCACATCATTTTGGCATTCAAATATGAGATCCACTTTTCGCTCCCACTCTAGATACTTCTCCGGGTAGCTTTTTCCTTCAAAAAGTGGTAAATTTACCTTTTTATTCTCAAACTCACCTTTTTCAAAACATCTCCTTTCTCGGCCATGTATTGGAGTTGGCCTTTCAAAACAATCTAACCTTGAATTTAGGGCTTTGATTTGGTTTTGTATAGCTCTCAACATTCTCATATCATTGTGTGCTTCATTTCCACTCCCCATCATGATTTTCGAATAAAAGAACCAATCAAAAACAAGAAAAGGTTAGTAATATAATAATATAGTTTGGACCTTTCCACTCGCTCACGTGTTTCACTCAAATAATGGATCACTCCACTCATGTTTACACTCGATTGGCTTTTACAAAATAGGCTCACAACTCTGCCTTTTACCACTCTTCCTTCCCTTTTGAGTTCTTTACTCAAAACTCAATCAAATAAAAGAAAGGGTTTTCAATCAAGTAAAAACTATGAAAAATCAAACTTTTCTGTAACTTTAAATTCAGTTTTTCAAATTTTGGATTAAAATCAAGCCACTCAAAACTACTTATTGTGGTTAAGTAGCCTAAGAAGCAAATACCTTGAATTTGAAATAAGATATTATGGAACTTTCCCAAAAAAGAAACTTTTTCTTGAAAAATTTCTGAAAACTTACAGAAATAAACCGGAGATTAGATATTTGAAATGTACTCTTTGAGATGAATCCAAGAAGATATTTTTGAAATTTGAAAAACTTCTCTTTCCCTTCTTTTTTTCAATTTCGAAATTTTTAGATAAAAATCTCACTTTTTTTTTTTACTAAAAATCGCACTTTTTTTTTGTAGAAGATAATCGAAAGTAACAACTTTTCCTTTTTTTTTTTTTTTGTTGGATGATCGTAAGGATAAAACCTTTTTTTTTATAGATGAAGACAAAGCAATTTTTTTTTTTTTTGATATTTTTGAAGGTTGATCGTAAGGATCAATAAAAAAATAAACTGATGCGGAAAAATAAAGATAGCACCTTAAAACGTTCGAGCCTCGCTCTGATACCAACTGATGCTAACCTAGGGTATACAAACCCTAGACCCAACAACTTATGCAGAATTAGACGGATCGTCTCACGATTTCAAGATCAAAGGGTTGGAACTACGACCCTAGCCAAACCTGTCGACTAGAATCGAAGTATTCCGAAGAGGAGCTTGACCCTAACCAAACCTGTCGGCTAGAACCAAAGCTATCAAAAGGTTCGATCTTTCAATAATCCACTTGAAGAGAGTCAAGTTCTTCGCAAAGAACTCAAGAGAAGAAAATCTCCCCAATAAAAAAGCAAAAGCTCTCAATTCAATTTGTCAAAAAAAAATTTTAACAATTGTTTCCTAAGGTGCTTTTATAAGCTAAACATAAAGTAAATCTAATCATAATTAAATAAGAAAACCTATCTTAAAATAAGATAAGATCTAACTAATTAATGGCATGTTCTTGGCATGTGCTCAGCATGTGCTCGATCCACTTCTTTGGGTGTGCCTTCATTTTGAATATTTGAATATGACAAATAATTAACCAAATAATACTTTGAAAGCTTCTTTGAATGATATCTTGTAAGGACTCCTTGGGCCACAACATAAGTTGGTCTTCATTTTGATTTGGGTCTCGAATCCGGGTAAGTGAAATCGGAATTCTTGAACAGAATCGCAGGTCTCTGTTCGTGGACCTTTTGACATAGTAAACAAACTCTGAATTTAACAAACCAGCCCATTCTAGAAACCTTGGGATGTTAGCTATAATCTTCATGAAGAATACTTTCCCATATAAAATACTTAAGGTCATCGTAATCGCCCAATAGTACTCAGAGGTCTGATCAACAATTCTGCATTTTACCATAAATCTCTCAATCTTGTGTTTGATTTTCCACATATGCTTCATCTTGAAGAATACCATAATATATTTGTAGGTTTTTTGGATCACATCAGGAAGGAAAAGAAGAACATTTTGTAAGGGTTAAATCGTAAACATGTTTTGTAGAAACACCAACTATGGCTTTAATTTGTATGTTTTGAACTCGTGACAGATTGACTCTAAACTTTAAGAATGTTGATTTAGATTTTTGTCTCAAATCATGTTTTAATTTAAATGATTTTCAAATTTGTTCCGTTATATCGTTTCCGCTAGATTTTCGAAAATAAATTAAGGATTCAATCTTTTACAATTTAAATGAGTTCGATAAAATGTAGTAACGATTAGGATTTAAAAAGAGCGCTCTTATCAAAAACAGTTTTAAATAAAGGTTTTGACAGAAGTAGAGTTTGAAAAAAAAATAAAAAAACTTTAACTCATTTTCCTTAAAATTAATGAAAGGATAAAAATCCGGGTCGTTACATCTGCTATGTTAGAAATATTAATGACTGTTCTTCAATGATAAATTGTTAATCATATGTTAAATGTTGAATTGTATGCATACATGTCATGCATCCAAGTTAAGTTTAATATGATAATGTTGACATGCGTTGCATTGCATTGCAATGAAATGTAATGAATAAACATAAGTAGACACTGGAGGTTGGCGAGATTACCAGTTGTTCTACTTGGGAGAACTACATGTTCATGTATCTCGCCTCTCATCAGGATTGAGTGACAGTTCTACCCAAGATGCACCCCTAGGATGTATCTTTTATCTTAGACTGATAATCTCCAACATTTTGAACTGTTAGGGGACTATGATTTACAAACATAAAGGATAGGTTCTTTTCTTACATGAAAGACATGATCATTGAGTCAGCATGAACATATATTACTCATTCCATTCTATCTCTTACTGAGTGTTAGGCTCATTGTTTTATCCTGTGATGTACGTGAGGAATATGATCCAAATGAAGTGTATATAGAGTGATGATAAAGAACTGCTATAGAAGGAGCATGACCACAATGAGCACTTTCGTTACTCGGCACATTTTCACCTTGGGGTTATGAATCACTAAGCACTGTATACTGTAAATTATGTTAAGTGTGTTGCAAATACTTTAAATGGTTTTAATATGAAAAATGTATCTTGTGAAATGTGAATGACTTTCGCTTTTGCTCTCTATTTTCCCTTTACAAGTTTTTAAAATAAAATTAAAAATTTTGTATCGTTAATGGAAAGAGAAAGGTAAAATGGGTCGTGACACTATCAACTTACTCTTTTACAACAAAAGTAACAATAACACATAATAGTTCACTTATGCAATATGGTAGAATATCAATTTTTTTCTTTTCTCTTTCTTATGTACTTTTCTTCTTCTTTTTCTTTTTCTTCTTCAAGAAAGAGTAGGCTAAACAGTAGGTACATCACCACTTTTCTCACACCATCACGAGACGGTTTCATGCCTTCAGGAAACAGATTCACACCTTCGTGCATTTAACTTGCACCTTCGGGAGTCCTCTGTTACTTGTAGTGCACCTTATTACATAGCGACCAAGCACCTTCGACTGGTCTGCTGTACACCTCAATGCATAGCGACCAAGCACATTGTGTACCCATAGGTTCACCTTTGGAACACCTTGTCCTTGTGACCCATTTATATGAATTCACAGTTATTATCTCATTTACGTGCATACTCAGAAAATCAACACATCCTCTATTATATCAATTTGTTAATGTAAACAAGATTTAAACAGAGTATACCAACAACATCATCAGCATAGCAAAATAGTCTAATACAAATAGTTAAATCTTAGAAACATTTATTGTAACAAAAACATTTAACAGATAGTAGAACAACAAATCTAAACTTATTATAAATTGGAAGCAGTAATAAAGTTCACTCAAAATCCTAGCACCCTGTGGTGTAGGCCAAAAGGCCACACGCATACAAACTCTACTTACCTGGATTTTAGTAAATTTTGTGCAAAGTCCGTAGGCTTGATCTATCAAGAAACTCCTTTGGTATGCATAGGAAAATCACCCCCTTTTTTGTACGTTCCCTTCCCATCTGCCAAGTAAATCTCCTATCTCGTGAACCAAAAATCCCTCTTCAGTTTTCTTTTTCCCCTTTTATAATCAGAGTGTTAATCGGTATCACCAAGCTGGAGGATTGTTAAATTATCTTCCAATTGGAATTAATCTATTTCATTTGTCATTAATGTACTTTTACTTTGAGGCAAAACAGCATAGGATCCCTCATCCTCCAATTGGGAAAAGTCTCATTTGAATTTAAATTGCCAGTATATAGGGTGTTGAAGCATAGGCTGCTATGGACACATTCGTGTCTGCCAAGAATATTCTCAGTGAATATTCATCCCACTAAGCCAATCATTTCTTGCCACCATCATATATCCAGAAGCATTTCTATCTACAGACATCTACGCTCCCACGATTATACTGTTCATCCATGTTTACTTTAGTCAAAACGACATCATTCCTATCTTTATTAATTCACCACGAATGTGTTTTTCTCTTTAAACAACGATGTCTATTTAAATTCACAGATAGGTTTCCTTTCATGGACGTGTTTCCTTCTCTGACTTCCAAGGCAAATGACGATGTTTAATCCTCAAATTTTTCACTTTCTCCCACAATCTAGCAAAATCCTGACAATCCATGTTTCATCCTTAGTTAAATCCAACAGTTATTCTTACTTCCAAACATAATCTTTCTTCGCTATAGAAGCATCTTTTTTTTTATCCAACAGCCCTTGTCTCATCTGCCCTTTTGATCCAACGATCCATCTCTCTCCCTCAAAGAATCTTTCACTCCTACGAAAACATCTTTTCCATCTGCCCTTTCTTATCCAACGATCGATCCTTCACCCGCTCTTCTCATCTAACGGCCCTCCATTCTCTCGCACAACTGCGACTTCCTTCCTTGATCCAACGACTATCAACACTCCTGATCCCATAATCCAATGGCTAAGCACACTCCCGCTAGGGAATCATTCCCCCTCCGCGACATCCTTCTATTCACTCTTAATCTATAGGTGTATACTCCTCCTGCACAATAGATCTAACGGTTGTCATTTTCTTTGCTCATCCTCATCCATTTCCTTTGTCCAAAATGACAATGTACAACATATGAATTCCTTCCTTTAGTGGGTCAATATGCTCCCATAGACGCCGTTCTTTGATAATTCCTTAACAAAGAACCCCTCCTCCAAAACGACAATGTCCATAAATCGCGGTTAAAATATGTTCTACACTGCATATCTGAATCCTTTCATTCTAGCTTCTACGCAATTTAAACTATTATTCTATTCCTCTTTCATTAAAATTTTATACATTTATATATATTTCAAAACTATAAAATATACCTATTTTAAACAACCCATAATATATATATATATATATATATATATATATATATATATATATATATATATACATACATTCATATACCCATATGCATAATTTAATCCTTAATAATAATTAATGTTTTTTCTTACAAAATTTGCAATCATTACTACAATCTACCCCTGTTAATTGCTATTGATCTTAATGAATCTTGGTGTTGAATTTGATTGCTACTTTGGGTCTAGAAGAATATATTACTCCAAGAGGGAAATTTTGATATTTGATTATATTGATATTGATTTGATCATATGGCAATACTCTTATGGCAATAAAGATGATGATTGTGTTGAATTTGATTACTTTCTTGGAACTAGAAGAACATATTGCAACTTGAGGAAGATTTTGCTATTTGTTGATATTGATTTGACTCTTTGGCAATACTCTTATGGCAATGAGGATAATGATGATTTTGTTGAATTTGATTACTATTTTGAGACTAGAGAAACATATTACATCTTAAGGAAGACTTTTCTATTGCATGATGATATTGATTTGGCACTTTGGCAAGGTTCTTATAACATTAAGGATGATGAAAATTTTGTTAAGATTGATAATTGCTTGTTTCTTGGTTTCAAAAACTATTTACCTAGTTGTGCATCATTGTTTAAGAATGAATTGTTAGAATATTTTCCTTATTTGATCGAGTGAAAAAAAGGAAAGATGAAATTAGTGTACCAATTCATGGAGTTCGAACATCAATAATAATGAAAGTACATGTTGGGGTCTTAGCAAGCCATGTTAAGAAAAAGGCAACTCAAGAATCCATAAAGGAATTGTTCTTTGGCTACACATACTCAAAGGTGTTCTCAAGGATATATCTAGAAGAGTTATTGGTAAATTGATAAAGGTGATCTACATTACTTCAAATTCTTTGGCAAGGAACCAAGTACCCGAATTGTTGATCAAGCATGAGAAATGGTTGTTGGAAATCTTAATATTGTTGGCCTACTTTAACAAACAAGGCTTGTTTCCTTATCACATTCATGAAGAATTTGGAGACATTGCAAATCTCAAGGTACATGACACATCTCCTTATCTTGTGGAAGAAGATTGCGAACGAATTACTATTTGGCCACATATACTAAAAGGTATTCTCAAGGATATATCTAGAAGAGTTATTGGTAAATTGATAAAGGTGATCTACATTACTTCCAATTCTATGGCAAGGAACTAAGTACCCGAGTTGTTGATCTAGCATGAAAAATGGTTTTTGGAAATCTTAATATTGTTGGCCTACTGCAACAAACACGGCTTGTTCTGTATTGCATTCATGAAGAATTTGGAGACATTGCAAATCTCAAGGTACATGACACATCTCCTTATCTTGTGGAAGAAGATTACAAAGGAATTACTCTTTAGCCACACATACTTAAAGGTGTTTGCAAGGATGCATTTATAAAAGTTATTGAGTTAACAAGGGGTGTCTACATTATTTATAACTCTATGGCAAAGAATGAGGATAAGCACCCAAGTGATTATTTAAGCATGAGAAGGAGTTTGTGAAAGTCTTAATATTGTCGGCCTACTACAACAAGCAAGACCTATTTTCTTATTATTACACTCATGAAGACATTGAAAATATCACAATTTTGAAGGTCCATGATGAATCTCCTAGTTTTTATGAAAATTATAAAAAAACAATATATGATTCGAGGTTGAATCCTTTTCAACCCCGAGAGGATGATGAACTATGGGTCCACTCTATCAGCAATCAAGCATCCAATAGTATTATAGAGAGATTCAAGGTCAAACATAAGTTGAAGTTCAAGAACAATTGGAGAATAATTGCAGGACTTCACAAAACTGTCTACTTTCTGACATTTAACAAGTGTTTGATAGTTTTGACATTTGAAATAACATCATATCAAGAAGTGTGCTTCATAAAGATTGTACCAAGTTTCTTAAGCTTTCTAGAATGGGCTAGATTGTTAAAATTGGAGTTCATTTGCTATGTCAAAAACCCATGGAACAAAGAGAAAATATTATGCAAAGTCCAAGTGGCCAAGCTTGGAGACCAAGGAAAGTCAATACATGGAAACTATCCAAGTTGACAAATTCAAGAAGAAAAGACTTGGAGAAGAAGAAAACATGAATTAATTAAATAATCTATAAGTTAATTGATTTAGTAACTATTAAGTAAAGTATCGGTCAAGCTTATACTATAGCCGATTTAGTGTTAATGTTGCTCATTTAGACTTTACTATTCAATAGTTTATAAATAGAAATTTATAGCTACCTCATGTAAGAGTTTAAGACAGTTGAATTTAAATAGAAAAAGCTTTTGTTTATTTTTGAAATTGGAGTGATTCCTCTTTCAAACCTTTAGTGGGTTACATCTAAAGTTTTCTTTGTGTGTGTTACATCACAAGATTGAGTTTAGTTGTAAGTTGAGTAGTCTCTCTTATTGACATTCGTCCTCCAACTCCTTGGGGAAAGAGCGTGTGAAGTAGTGTCCAACTTTCAAAAGGAGTTCCACTGGCAAAGACATCCATATGGGAGTTACAAGTGTCACTAATTGCTATTGCTGGCCAATCTGTAATACGCTGACTTTTCATATTAGAATTTAATAAAGATAATAGGAAGGTAATTGGAGGTATTGGATTAATTAGGTGAATATCGAGGTATTACCAGTGACGTATTCGTTAGATTATAATTTATAAAAATTAATGTAATTAAAACAAATATTAATTCAATTAATTAAATTATAATGTATGTGATCAATTGGGGTTAATTAAATTAAATTATAATATATGTGATTCATTGGGATTAATATTTATAAGTGGAGGTGTATTTTCGATTAACTGAACCGATTCTATTAAGAAACCGATTCAACACTTCTCATTTTATCTAGCCTTCAGCCATTTGACGAAATGAGAAAGGAGAATATTAAGGCTTAAATTGGATTATTGGGGATTTAAAATGGAATTAGTAAAAGAGGATTAATTAAATAGAATAAGAGAAATTATGTAGGGGGAAGGAGTGAACCGGTCTAGTCAAAACACAAAAAAAAAAAAAAAAAAAAAAAGAGGAATGGCCGAGAGGCCATTCTGCAAGAGAAAAGCCCGAGAGAGACGAGAGAGGCAAGAGGGGGAGCGATTGTGCAGGCGAGCAAATGGCGGACGAACAGAGAGCAACGATGAGGGAGACAACAACGGTGACAGCGAGCAGCTGTGGTGACGTGAGGTCCGATTTAGGGCTCGGGAATTTCTGAGCAGCGCGGGTGAAGAGCAGTCACGATGCGTCAGTCCTTTGGCGTCGAGCAATCGGTGCGTTGAAGAGGTTAGTCCATAGCTTTTCATTCTCCTTGGCACTCTGTTATTTTCTGGTGGCCGGCGATGATGAGTCGAGATGGCAGGGAGAGTCAGTCGGGACAGAAATGGCAGAGGGCTTGGGGGTCCGGTTCGTGGTTCAGTCCGAACCGCATTTTTTGTTCTTGCTGGGTGCTAGTTGATCAGCAGACAACTCACACTCCGCGTGGGGAACACACTCTGAAAAGCTGGAGAGGTTGTCGGGTGAATTGTTAGAAGAAGGGGGCAGTGAGAGGGGAGTTGTGTCGAGAGGGAGATTTAGACAGAGGGAGAGACAGAGAAGTGAGGACAACATTCTGGGAGACGAGGGATGGAGATTAGAGTTGGAGCTCTCTAGCGCTTTTTGTTGGAAGCCGAGAAGGTCGTTTGTTCATGATTGGGTTGAACCGAGAGTTGTGATGAAGTGGAGGGCTAGAACGGAGAGAAGATCATCAGAGGAAGAAGAGATGGCTGACAGTTTCTTCTCGGGTCCTTGTGATCCCTCAGGTAATGCACATTCCTCCTCTGTTTTATGGATTTTGGGACGTTGCTCTCTGTTCTGTTATGGGTTAGTAATCTGTTTAGTTGCAGAGTTTAGTTGTAAAGATTATTTGGATTGGCATTAATTGAACTCTTGGTGATGGATATATGTTTTGTACATTGAATGATTATCTGCTATCGTTTTATTGAGATGAAAAGGATAAATGAATGATAAGATCGGTTGATTGTTGAAGATGTATTGATTTACTACTATTGATTCTGCCTTGGGTTATATCTTGTTGGTATTGACAAATGATCTAACCGCTATCTTGTTGGGACAAAAGATAACAAAATGCAGTTTTTGTGTTAATGTCTACTGTTGCGTTGTTTGGGCTATTATTGAATAGATTTTTATTGGTCGTTAAATGTATGGATATTGCCCTCTATTGGATGATACTCTGTCGATTTGGGTTTGGTCCATTAGCAGATAAATATATGCTGATAATTGGATTAAGTTATTGTTCATTAGTTGACTGTTAAACGTTATTGCTTCGTGCTTTATTCGGATATTAATATTGGACGTCGGTGTCTATGGGCCCATAATAGTTGGGATGGTTTATGTTTTGTTTAGGTATCGAAAGGAGAAGAAAAGAGATAACGGTTAAACATCGACACACGATAAAGTTCGAGGTAAGGAAAATGGGTGAGTCTTGGCCATTTTGAAGGCCTTACCCACAAGTAGAGTGCGTGAGTTTACGTTGGGTTCTTGTAATACTTACTGTTAGTTGCTGATTAGTCAATTTTTGTTGATAATGCCTTGGTTGATCCCCTATGATTTCATTTCCTATGATTGCTTTACCTGGCTGTTAATTTTACTGTGATTTCATTAAGAATGATGAACTAAGTGACGAACCAAAGGAAAGAATGTAGGGTGACAGTTTAGGACGAATGGACAAGTTTCATTATGAAGATCCTGTGAATATATTTACTTCCTTACTGCTATTAGTGCATTACTGTTATTTTACTGCTATCTGTAATTTAATAATCCTTATGTTAGTTATCAACTTACAATGCATATGTATGCTGTCCTTTTTTTTATAGTTGAGCTTCTTGTTAATTAAATAGAATCATCTGAGCATGTTAATCAAATTGATAAACTAAGCATGTTAACTAGATCTTAAGTTTACTTACATAATAATTGTCAATCACTTCTTGAGCATGTTATAATTGTTTAATCAAAGCATGTAAACTACTGAATTTGTATCTGCAATCTTCTGAGCATGCAAATTGGCTAAGCATGTGAATCGACTAATAAGCATTAGATTAATAAATTGTAATCCACCTTCAAGCATGTTAATTATTATTTTAGTAAATCAATTAGTTAAGTATGTTAATTAATTAGCATGTTAACTTAACTAGGTCTAGCATGTTTTAACATTAGTTAATATTGTTGCATGAGTATGTTAATTTGTAATTAATTAGTCTTGAGCATGTTCAACATGTTAATTATTAACTAGAGTAATAACTGGATCTCCTTTCTTGAGCATATAACGAATTAGGGTCACCAACCAAATTAATACTAGTATGTTTAATTAAATAACTAGCATATTTAGATTGATTAACCAGCACGTTTTAATCATCTAACTAGCATAACACGTGTCAATCATCTAGCAGCATGTTAGGGTAACTAACTAAAGAAAGTAATTAGAATTGAACATATTTAATTGATTATTCTAGCATGTTTAACGGTTAGTATTTAATTGGGCATGTTATTGATATTGAAGCATGAAAATTTTTCTGTGAACATGATTAGTTAACACTAAATCTAAGCATTATTAGTTAACTACGATAAAAGCATGTAATTAAACCCTTGAGCATGTAAATTAATTAGGATAATTAACTAGATGATAATTCTAATTTCTTCTTGAGCATGTTATTTTAATTATGCTTTACTTCCATATGCACGTCGCTTGTGATCCGTCATATTTCCTTTATTATCATGATTTACATATCCGAGCATGTTTCCTGATGTTTAATTCGTTCTATAATTGCTTCTTTCACATGTTGTCCTTCATTTGGGTCTTTCATTGTTATTATTTATCTTTGTGTGCACGTCTGATTTCTGTTATTTTTATATATATGCATTTCAATTACAGTTACTTTTGTTTATACGCACTTCAATTTCTATAAATGTTATATTGTGAAGCATCATGCATCATGTTAGGTTGAGAATGTATAGTTATGCATCATGATAATAGAAACCCTTAGAGAGTGCCACTTTGGGGTGGTACTCACACATGCATAAGCGAGGTAAAATGTTAAGAAAAAGAAAAGAAAAGGGAGTTGGGGGATGGTAGGATAAGTACGGATGAGCCAGGTAGACAGGATTTAAAAGATAATGTTACCTTTCCCTTGTCGAGATTGCGAGACTGCCTACTCTAGGTGGTTGAAGCCGACAAAGATCTACCCTCCCGCTATGGATTCCTCCAATTTTCGCTCGAAGTACGAGTAAAGAAACAATGAACGTAATGAAAAGACTGGTTGGGGCGGTACTCACTCCAAGAAGAACTAAAGAGAGTCATAAGCATATTGCATTAACTTTTTCCTTACTGAGCCATGAGGCTCACGTATTACTTGTGGTGTAGGTACAAATGACGAACATGTAATAATAGGCTCATAAACGAGAATGATGAACAAATAACAAAGCAGAGGTGAAGAATTTGCACGAATGAGATCGGGGCTGGCCAGGCTAAGAAGTAAAATGAGAAACGGTTGTAATCACATTAAGTTTTATTATTTTGTACTTTATTGTTTAGTTTCTTCTTTAAACGATTCATTACACTTCCGCCATGTTTTACAAGGATTTATTTTATAACGTTTCCGCACATTTATCAATTGGTTTTTTCATAATGAGTTTAAAGAAAGAGTTAGTAGTCATCCGGTTAGACACACTCTGATATGTTTTGCTTTAAAAAGAAAATTTCAAATTTTACGCATTTTAAAAGGATTTACGAAAAATTGGGTCGTTACACAATCTACTTCTTCAATGCGTATTTCCAAATCCGTGACGTTTCTTATTCTTGTTTTTGGAAGGATTATTCTTCTTCATCCATCAAAGAAGCTGTGTTCAAAAATTCAGAGGAAAAACTTCTAAAATGAGGGAGTTATTGCTCCTCAAATCGAACTTTCCATAAAGAAGGTTTGCGGCAAAGTTTAGGAAAGTTAAGCCGACCAGTCGATCACCTTCACTCCAGCTGATCGACTGCCCTCAATTTCCTTCGAATCTGTAATATATTTATTCGTTGACGATCGAACGCCCTTGCTGCCGGACATTTGCGGCTAATCGAAATAAGAAATTTGTGGTCGATCTCCTTCATAGTTCGATCTACCGCACTTTAGCTTATTTAACCTCGATCGATCAACTATTCATCACATCTCTTCAACAGTCATCAATTTACAAGTTATATTTTCTAAACTCCTACCGTTGGCGCATCACTTCAATTCACTCCTTTCCACATGTGACCACCCTGTTCACAACGGCTTTCTCCCTTCATCCACGACGTCCCATTTCGCGAACACGGTCCTTTCTGTGGATACCTTCCCTTTTTTCCTATCCGTTGTGAATGCGTTCTCAACTGCAGACACATTCTATACCCTTTTGCGAACACCCATCTTTATTTGCCAAAATCTCCAAACTCCTATTTTTACTATTGCACAACCTTGCACCATTCAAGAAGCACAAAATAGGGTCTGATTTCCTATTGACTACGAAAGGTAATGCGTGGTGTAGAAAGAGAAGGGTGCAAATAGTGAGTTGTAAGGAAGATTAGGGTCACGACAGTTTAGTGAGTGTAAGATCATTTTTGTTATTGTTACATGCGTCTATGGTAGCTTCTTTACTTAGATTGCTTTCTCATTATTGCCATTGCAATGCAGGTATGGTCTTGACCTAAGAAACATTAAAATTAATTGAGGACCTTCCAGTTTCAGGTAGCCTATAGACGAAGTTATCATTGGGAATTATAATTAAGAGTAGGAGATTGCTAGAATGAAGTCCGAAACAGTAAACAATCCAGGCATTGCAATGATGTCCCTGAATCTTGTACAAGGATTCCCAAGGCACATGTTCGGCATCTGGGAAAATCGTCAGGATCTGTAACGAGAAAATATTCTGCAGATTCCAAAGAAAAACAGCGAAAAGCATCCAATCCCAAGCTCAACCGATTGATCGGATGGTAGCAGCAATTTGAGGTTGAACTAAACGGTAGATGAAAATGGATTGAAGAGGTTACACTTTTAGAGCCAGTTTCTGGGCAGCAAGAGCTTCTGCCTCTAAAGTCGGTTCCCACAGTATAGTTGTCTCTGCAAGTAGAGACGTAACAACGTATGGGTCCATGTTCGAAGCTGGGCGACGATCTTCCAAATAACCTGTTACAGGGGGCATGTGCTTTAAAATCTCTCTTTTATGAGAGAAACATTGAGCCTATTAGAGTACCTTTGCCTTGTTTTTCTGTCTCCCGCCCCACGCGAATCGAGCAGCCACGATTGGCCACACCCTGTGATACAAGAAGATTGGCATTCCATTTTTAGAAGCAGCAAGCAGCCTTTCATAAGACATCAAAAATCATTGTTAAATGTTTGAATGAGTAGGAAACGACTGAGTATACCCAGGAAAAGGTGTTAATATCAGCTGTTTCATGCCTTCCAGTCAACCTTCTTTCATTGCCTTCTCCATATGCACTTATATGCTCCTTATGGCGAAGAGAGAGATTCAAAATCGCCTTCTTTATGACATCAAACCCTCCTTCTCCCCTCATGCTCTTAGTGCTATCAAAAGAAGACCGATCAATCCCTTTCTTTAACTAAAAATTTCCACCCTCTTTTTCAAATTCTGGCCATTACCTGTAATTGGTGTGACATCCAGCACCATTCCAATCACCCTGTCATATGCGTTGCACATAAGTTGAGGCCTGTATTCATCAGGATGGATGATAAAAGAGTTATCAACAGATCAGATACCTGTATTGGCTTAGGATCAAGCGACAGTACGACACCAGCTTGCTCTGTAATTCTCTGCAAGTAAAAAGAAGACGCAACAGGGACCCCCCAATAAACACAATCTCCAAATACATATCAAATTACTCTGGTTTTTACATTAGAAAGTATAATATTCGAGAAATGGGTCTCGAACGATAAACAAAAAAAAGATGCATTCACTCGAACGATGATCCATAAATAACCTCTTGGCACAAAAAGTTTACCATATCCTAATATTCCTCCCACGTACAACTCTAGATATTTAAATTTAAATGGGTGGTAGTGATGATAGAGAGGATTAAACTCAGACTCTTGCATCAATACCATGGTAAGCACTGATTTTCAAATCTAACAATATTAGTAGCTGGAGAGGCTTGTATGGTCTCTCCACTCAAAAAGCAAAACGAGTAAAACCAATTACCTCTAGAATGTATCTTGAGCACCAAATGTGATCTCCAGCTTCGATTCCAACGCTGGGACCAACTTGATATTCCCACTACGTCATAATTTTCAAATTTGAAACAGTACATGAATATTAAGTATATACTAAATGAGGAGAGTGGTTAGATGCCAACCTGGCCAGGCATGACCTCTCCGTTGGTACCACTAATGTTGATTCCGGCATATAAGCAAGCCTTGTAATGGGCATCTGATATGTCACGGCCAAATGACTTGTCCGCCCCTGCGCTGCAGTAGTAAGGGCCCTGCAATCAACATAAAAGAGAAAATATTAGCTAAACTAATACCCAAAAGCTTTACTGCAAAAAGTTTCTTTGAAAAACGGAACTTTTACCTGAGGACCAGGATAACCTCCAACTGGCCAGCCTAGAGGCCACTTCACATTTGATTGGAGTAAGGTGTACTCTTGCTCTATTCCGTACCTATAGTCAAAAGCTATGGGCCTCAACACTTATAACTCCAGCATATAGTTGATGTTCACTTCTTTAATGAACATCAAAAGATTAAATAATCATATCCATAACATATAAAATACTCACCAAGGAATTTCATCTACCACTTTCTTGTTACCAAAGATCTCAGCAGCCCGGTGTCGCTTGTTTGTGGCGATAGGCTCTCCTGCTGGAGTGTAAGTATCACAAATGACCTTTAAAGATCACAGATTATGCATGAGTAAATCAGATTTGAACAATTAACATCATAAATTATTTTAACCATATCATACTCACCAAAATATTATTACCACCACGGAAAGGATCCTTAAAAGTTGCCTGAGGACTGCAAAAAAGCATTACTTATATATATTATCTAATTTAGTTTTTAAGAAGTACCACTACTTGTACCGATGATCTCACTATAGAATGACTTCACTGTCTTCTCCCGGTGCTTGCCCTGTGCTAGATCCATCATAGTTCCACTTGGGAAGCTCAGAAGGATGCTCAACAGGTCTTGATATCGTCTAAAAGTTAGAAGTAGAAGAGAAAGCAACGTGAACAAAATGAGAGTAGCTAGGCAGAAATAGAGAAAGATTCAACTTCTTAATACTCTTATTCAGTCATCGTAATGTACCCTTGACTTACTACGCAGATCAATGCCAGATCCTCCAATCCTGTCAGGAAATTTATATAAATGCTTTCAGATTGTGGAATGCGATGACATGAAAAAGAGGGGAAATGGAAATGAAAACAAATAAAAGAAGGAATTTCAACTTATGATGAGCCCATTAAGCGAGAAAATTTTGCATCATTCATGAAAAATGATGAAAATTACAACTCATTCCAACAAATCCATATAAAATTGGATGGAAGATAAATTACCAAATATATTCAGCAATGATCTTGTCAGTGAATGGAGTAAGATCCAAGTTTAATAGACCTTCCAGTCGATTAACTGTGCTACTTTCAGATTTGAGGGACAAAACTCTGAACTTAGCTGAGCTTTTAGTCGCAAGTTTTGTTTTCTTTTTCAATGCGAGCGAGCATGTTTTTTCTATTGTAGGATTAGCATTGGTTGAATTCCTGGTAGTTCTCATCCGCCATTGAGTGGAGGGCGCCAAAATCTGAGCCATTTGTCTCACTCTTCACTGAAAAATCCAAAGATCATGAATACAAAACTAAAAGTTGCCCGAGACCTCAAACTGGCATTGAAAGGAATTTGCTGAAACTTTATCAACATAAAAAAAATCATTTAAGAATCATCAACATAGCCTATGAAATTCATGTTTTCGACTAGAAAACTGATTTGTCCAGCAGTTTTCATTATTGTCAGACAATCATGTTTACCTACGTTCTTAACAGCAAATAAGTTGATTGTCCTTGATATTACAGATTCATCACGGTAAGGAAAATTTGCTATGATATGAAAGCAAGAAATACTTGAAGATAACAATGTGGTAGATTTTGGAAGAAAGAAACTGAAACCAACTAAAAGAAGAGGAAATCTTGACCTCGCACTGTACATTTTACCTGAATTTCCACCCAAGCAAACACCCATTTGCACATTTCCCTCATATTCAGCTCATTTGCATACCAGAGAGTAAAAACTGAAAGACTCACCAAAGAAACGCCGGGAAATGATCGAAGAGCGAGCCCTGGAGCGGGTTCTTCGAAACAGCCACGAGAGAGAGAGAGAGAGGACAACTGAGATTTTGAACAAGAGTGAAAATAATTGAAGGGCGGATGGAGTGAAGAATTTGTGGCTTTTCCAAAACAGATAGGGTGGTTTACGAGTGGAGGAGAACAGTTTTTCGTCTCTTGAGATGCGCCAAGAGATGCTCCTTCGGCTAATACTAAAAGATAAGGTGTATGGCTATGGATTCCTTGCATGTCAACGAAATTAAAGAAAATATAAATAAAATGCCGATCATTTCCATGCTTTTTGAGGTCCTGATTACTTATTCTAATTCCAAGATGACACCAATGTCAAGACTCAACTTGGCAATGAGCCTCTCATCTTCTTTTTCACATTGAATAAATAATATGAATTAGTTTGTGACATCTCATCACAAGAGAGTAACTTTCGCAGATTCGTTTTTCAAAAACTTAAACAACAATCCATTATATTACGATTTGGGAAAATGACAAATCAACCATCGTGATTTCCAATCAATGACAAGTCAACCATTGTGGTATATTTGTTAACAAATTAACCACTAACGTATGAAAAATTGACAAATCTATCACAATCAAGTTAACCGAGGCAAAATTGACAGGACGCCGGCGTCCAGGCAAAGAAAGAAGCCTAGACGCCCCGGCGTCTAGGCAAAGAAGAAACAAGTGCCTGGACGCCGCGGCGTCCGGGCAAAGAAGAAAGAAGCCTGGACGCCGCGGCGTCCAGGCAAAGAAGAAACAAGTGCCTGGACGCCGCAGCGTCCGGGCAAAGAAGAAAGAAGCCTGGACGCCGCGGCGTCCTGGCAAAGAAGAAAGAAGCCTGGACGCTGTGGCGTCCAGGCAAAGAAGAAACAAATGCTTGGACGCCGTGGCGTCCAGGCAAAGGAGAAACTTGCCTGGACGCCGCAGTGTCCAGGCAAAGAAGAAACTTGCCTGGACGCCAAAGAAGAAACGCGGCGTCCAGGCAAAAAGGCCTGGACACCGTGGCATCTCTGGAACTCACTATTTGTCATGCATGGCATTCTCGATCAATTGTGTTTCATGGTTACTTCGAATTCGTTATGTATATGTTTTACGAATGCAATGTTCTTATTGGTTTTTTGACCTCTGCACCTTCAAACTAGCATAACTTTTGCTACGGATGTCGGAATTGGGCGCAGAAGGTATCAAATCGAAGCTCTCTTAGAGCTCTATAATCATCATAGGGTAAATCCTATGACCGCCTTTCTCAGCCCCAAAATCAATCGTTTAAGCCCTCAAATTTGCAATCAAACATTTAAAAGAGTTATAACGACAATCACACTTGCTCAAGAAAGATGGAAAGTCGTCATGCCTTTGCCAAATGGGTGGCAACACATTATTTGGACATATTTAAAAGTCAGGCCGACTGAGACCTTCCTTCTATAATTGAGACAGTCAGGAATGATTTTAACATAAAAATTACACCCAAGCTTATTAGAAGGGGAAGTGATGCGGCTAGAAAAAAAGAATGAAGTGATGCACCATGGGATGCAAGTTTAGGAAACCCCGTTGAATGTTGGTAGTTATTGTAACGACCCAATTTTTATTTTCTTTTTAAAATGTCGTAAAATTTAAAACTTTTCTTTCGTAAAATCCGATCGTTAATTTCTTTACTTAAAACCCTTTTTATGAACTGCAGCGGAAAACTTTAAAGAAATAAAACAAATAATAAATATCATTATTTCCCTTTACGTTTAAATGCAAAATTCTTTACAAAACATTTTTCTTTCTTACATTCCTTTAGCCTAGTCAGCCACAAGATCCACTCGTGCAAATCCTTCATCAACTGTTTTTGACATGTTCTCCTGTTGCTCGTACATATCTACATCACAAGACCTAACTAATGAGTCTAATGCTCAGTAAGTGGACAGAAGGAAATGCAATGCAGATGTGATGCATGATCATGTGATGCATTACAGAAAAGAGCCGTATCATTTTTAGAAGTCAGGGTGGAATACTCCCTAGGGTCATGTGGCCTAACCAGTCACTCCAACGAGGAGATATATATCCTCAGGGGCGTTCCACAAACTAGTATCCTCACTTTTGTTGAAAACGTCGGGGGTTTCAGAATGGGGGAAAGGTGAGCCTTAGATTCCACGTAGCTAACTCCTATCACAACTCTCCCTACGTGGGAGTATCCTACCGTATGGAATGTCACTGATTCACCCGAACCCCCACACGCCTATTTACATATATTAATTATGTCATGCAATATGTTCGTGAATATATATAGTCCTATATGAAGATATAAATGTCTAATAAACATATCATTAAAAGAACACACTACATGTAATCCTAACTCTTGTGAAGTAGGGTCTAAAGATCAAAACACAATAAGTATCAACTTACTTGTAGTTCTTAAAGCGTTTAGTTCATTAACCCTTTCTCGTTAATACCTTCAAAATGATTAAATATAATACCATCAATACCTATAGATTAATTAACCGATATTTATTCATTAACAATAATCACTGAATTCTCATAGACTTTAATGCTTAACAAATCTCATTAGTCAACTAAATTACCTAGCGACCTTGCAATAACAATTCCAATATCTTAATACGTACAACGGGATAGCAATAACCCACAACAGTTACTCATTCTATCAATGTTTCATGATAATATTTCACAACAATAACTATCCATGATAATGTACCTTAGGAGAATGAAATAGAGCACAACCATAACTCCAACACATTCATCATTTAATAGCTTCAGAACCTAGAATAAATAACAGTAGAAAACACTCTAATTAACTTCTCACCAAACTTATCACAGAGAAATCAACTTCAATCAACCAAGAATACAACTAGAGGTTCACAACAACACAGAGAGCATTTATCAAGACAACATTGTATAGTGCCTTAATCCAACTTTCCAGAATATGTTTATCCGAGGCATTCAAAACAGAGAACACTCATCATTCATTATCATCCATAATTAACAATCACCTTATAAATCCATACAGAGAAATCCATACCAGTCAAGGATGTCCGAGAAGATCCGAGGCAAGCAGGGGACCTCCAGCCGACATCCTCTTCATCTCCTTTAACTCAAAATTCACCAGAAAGGAGTTTTGCCATTTTGTTCTCTACTTCAGAACAATTCCAAACACCCGAAGTGCTTCTCCCCCTGCACACTCATCCACTGATCCACTGCCATACCTATATAGGTAGTGAAGATTTCCCAGGGACGTAATGTTGATGGGAAAATCACCCAAATCGAAGGAGGTGGTCCATTGCCCAAACTCCACGAGGAAAGTTCCATATCGTCACAAGAGAATTACGTGCAAATTTCTCACAATAGAGTAAAGAACCATTTAATTCCTATTTTAACATGGAATTATCGAGTGAATAATTTACAAAGTCAACTTCATATATCCTTAATCATCCAAGCCTCACAGTTAACAACGAAATACAGGACATTATTCATTTATGTTGAACAATACCGAAAAGAAATACAGAACAACTCTTCACTAGTGTAAAATTCTTTATCACTTACTGAAATACCGAATGTAACCCTTATAAGCATATATCTCTATCCTTCAAAACCAATAACTTAACATACAAAATATGATTTCTAATATATTCTCAATTATTTAAAAAACATGACACTTTTTCCAAACTACAGAACATCCATTTGAAATCCATAATAGATAGAGCCTTTATCCAAATCTTAAACAATAGCTACTGTAACCACCCAAGAACAATCCCCATCGGACATAACAAGATAGTTATCCTTCTAACTCAACAAATACTTCATTCAACTTAGAGGTAGTAACATTTTTTTTAAAACCATTTACAGTAAAGTCTTCAATTATAGGCAACTAAACTACAGATTTGAATCCATCAAACAGCCCCAAAACAGCACTAAAACGGAACCAATTTTCGAACTGAACACAACCCAAAGACAGAGACTAAATCAACTACGATTTTCATCTTTCATCAACCAACATGGTATCTTAAAACTTCAGCCAACTTCATTAAACAAGAACACTAATCTAACTACCAACAGAGTATAGTGCACCACATAATTCATGAAACTCAAAATAAGAGTGTAGAAAATCACTCACCAGCCAACAGAGGTTCCAGTTTGAACCAGAAACACAAAATGGTAGCTCACCTCCTTCTTCCATGGTTCATAGAGTAATAGACACCCACATAACAGAATAAATATTCTCATCAATTTTCTGCTAATCATAACATCAATAAATCAACAAAGGAGGAATTTGATACCTGACCTTACAGGACCCAAGAGTGGAGGCAGACAAGACAGGAGTTTCTTGCATCTTCTCCTCTACCTCACAGTTCCACATTTTCCATCTTTTGGCAGCAACTCACCAAATCTTCCAGAGAGCTCTCAGCTCACACACTTCCTCTGCATTCTAGCATCACTGCCAAGTCTATATAGGTAGAGAAATGCATCACAACAGAGAGGATTACACACTGCAAAGAAGGTGGTCCACTTACCAAACTCCACATGGAAATCCTGCCAGAGCAACTGACTTACCCAGCTCGACGGTGGACCAACAGAACCGAACCCGAATCGGCTCTACCAACAAACCAAAGCGCTGCCATTTCCAACCAAGGCAATCCATGACCAATTCAAACGGCCGAAACGTCTAATTTAGAATTCCATGGAGGAGAATTCGAAATGCAAGTTAATGACTTACATAGCAACCAATTTGCGGCATCGTCGGGAGTTCCATTCCCGAGCCCTACCCCCGGCTACCAGCCATTCACTGAGCCACGACCAGTAGACCACCGCAGAGGAGAGCACCTGCGCCGTGAAGTCTAGAACCTGACTCCCCATCGCCGACTCCCGATTTGCCTGCCATCCCTCTTCACGTCGTTTCTCACCTCCTCAGCGTCTCCCTCTCTCCTTGAACTCTGTCTCTCACTCAAATGGCCGAAGGCCAATTTTGTTTTAAAAGTGGAAAATGAACCGGTTTTCTTCTCCTCTTCTCTTATTTCTTCTTTATTTCAATTTCCTTAATTTTATTTAATTAATCCATTTTCATTTTATCTATCTCATTAATTAATTCTTCCAATTATTTACTCTTTTATCTTAATCTTCTTCTTTTCATTTATTTAATTTCCCACAATTAATTTTTTCCAATAAATCTCATTATTTATTTTCTTTATTTTTCCATTAATTATTCTAATTTAATCCCATCATGTATAATCTAACAATTACGTCTTTTGTAATATCCCGATAATTATTCGTCTAATTCGAATATCCCCAATTACTTTCCCATTTATCCTTTTTAAATTCCGATATAAAAGTTGGGGAATTGCATATAGGGTAGCTAGGATATTACATTTTACATGGTTACGTGTTATTTGATGACATGTCCTTAGGGGGAAAATGTTATGGGTTAGAAGTTAAGTAGGAAAAAGTAAGAGAAGTGCTGGAATTGCACTTGCGGACAATTGAGGACTACTCCGCGGACGTTGTTCCTCGTTCGTAAATACATAGAGTGCACTCCCAGCGCTTTGGGACGACTCTCACGGACACTGTTTCACGTCCCAAAGTCGTCCCTGCCTATGTCATTGTTTCGGACGAGGCTGCGGATGCAGCCAAGTTCATGCAGACGCGGGTTGCGTCGTCTGATTTGCCTCTGTCCATTTTATGGACACGTTCGGACGCCGGCAAACGACATGTGCGGATGCCATACCGCATCTGAAACTCGCCTGCAGACAATACAGACAGGACGAGGACGCCATTTTTCATTCGAAGACCCGTTTATGCCTCAGGAAATTTTACCCATGCGGACGAATGCAGATGAGACCAGTGCGTCCGCACTCATCTGAAATAGTCTGGTTCAGCGAATTAAAATTAGGAATTTAAAATGATGAAAGGGGTATTTTAAAATTAATTGGATAAATTAGATTAAATTTAATAAGTGAAATATTAAATTAGAATAGGAATGGAAAAATTGGGGATTATGTATTAGAGTGGACTGAACCGGTTCAGCAAGAACTGAACCGGTTTAGCTTATTAAAACACAAAATGGCCAAAGGCCATTCTATGTGCATACGTTTTGTGGGCAGAACAGAGACAGAACGAGAGAGAGGGAGGGACGATGAGTGACAAGGGAGACATGCCAGTGAGCTAGCAAGGTGACGAGGTGGGCTTCCAATGGTGTGCGACTCCAGGCGTGCTACGGTGGCAACGAAATGGGTCCCAACTAGGGTGCGGTTTGGGTAGGGCGAATCGAGACTTCCGCTGTGACGTTTCTTGGCGGTGATTAGAGGTATTTCCGGCCAATTCCTCCTTCCCCTTCGTGTTCTGATGGTCAGGCATTGGCTAGGGTGCTCGGAGCTTGGCGTTCGACTGGTGTTTTTGCGAAGGAGCGCCAGGTGGGTGACTGTTCGCGCTGGACTGGCCGAAGGCCGTGATCCAGCTCATGGTTCGGCTTTAGCAGGTCTTCCCTCCATTTTGCTCTGAAGAAATCGAGTGTGGTACGTGGCTGATCCTTGTACTGGAAGCCGATAGAAGGGACATGTAGAGGAATGGAGGAAGACAGAGTAGGGCAGTGTTGGTCGGGCATGCTGAAAGGCTACAGGGTGTTGTGTGTTGTCTCTGGGGGAAGGACAAAATGGCAGGGGGTGTGCAGGGGAATGGCAGACGCAAGGAGATGAAAGAGCAGAGCTCTCTGGAGCGGGAGGAGCTATGACCGTGAGCTGTTGAAGCTTGGAGCTCTTTGGAGAGGGAGCTGGGTGCTCTCGAATGGTCCTGGAGGCTGAAGCTAGAGTTGGCGTTCCCTGCTTGTGTCTTCGGTAATGGTAAGGAATGGGCAGTGTCGGCCATCTAAGCCCTACCCACGAGTATGTGTGCGCACATTGAGTTATGGTTTGATGATTTCTGTCGTTAGTTTCCCTATTTGTGAATTCTCTGTTGGATGGATTGTGTATTAGTTCTCTAGATTGTGATTGATAGTTGTTCAATGTGTAGATCATCACGTTGCTCTGTAGGTTTTATGCTTGAATGCTCTGTTATTTCTGGTTGATACTCTGTAAGGTCACTTGTATGCTTTGTTATTAATTTGTGGTTAGCTCCCTGTTAGTTTTAGGATTATTTAATGGCTACTTCGTTGATAGCTCTGCTCGTATTAGTTTGGTTGCTTGTATGAATTGACGAATCGATTAGGCCTAGATTAACTTAATCAACACGCACGTTTAAATCATCTAGGTTAATAAATATAATTAAATTATATTATTTGATTGTTAACCATTTTCTTACTAAGCCTTTTAAGGCTTATAGTTTACTCGTGGTGTAGGTACTCGCAGGAGAAGATAGCGTGTGGACTTGATATAGTTGAGGAGGGATTTGCACGCGCAAGCTTGTGGTCAGCCAGGCTACGAGAAGTAAGAAATAATCGGGTTGTAAATTAAATCAAGTTTTCTTAATTGTAAATTAACCGGATTTACATTTTTTAGTATTTCCTTAATCAAATGAATTTCTTTACACTTCTGCAGTATTTTAAATAAACGATTTTATTTTTAATGCTTCCGCATTTTTGTTAAAAAATGGATTTTTACAATGAGTTTTTATGAACGGTTGGTAGCAGTCCGGATTAGGAGCGCTCAGACACGTTTTCTCAAATTTTAACGCATTTTCAAAAAGTGACGAAAATCAGGGTCATTACATTAACTGTCACTCAATCCCAACATGGGATGAATTGTATCCATTTGGATTGTTACCACCTAGGATTGTATCCATTTCATTTAAAATGCAATGCATGTATATGCCAACATTATCATAGCATTTCTACTCATAATGCATGTTAGTGATGCATTTCAAGCAATACATAAACCTCAATAGAATATACCACCAAGAGACATAACATTACAGGCAATAAAACTGAGCATAAAACTTGAATTATCATATCATGAACCAAAGCAGAGAGTAATTTATAAACTAACGGAGCACTATTCTCTTAACTTTGTCACATTTACCAAAGCAGTAATCACAGAGAGCAATTTATCCTTTTTAACAAATTAAGCATTCCTACACTACCATGTTACATTATTCAAATCATCAAAGTAAAATAGAAAGTAATATTTTTATTAAGCAGTAGCTAAAATGCAACAAACAACAACCAATAGAGGTAATATTTTCAACAGTTTATTAAGAACACTTCCAGCCAATTCAACAGATTACCACCCTCATTTAAGTCCTCAAAATCAAAAGTGAAAATAACATTACAACTAAACCAAAAGAGCATGAGTCCTAACAGGTTTATGAGACAGTAACTCAAATGCATATCAAAACTCATTCAAAAGAACAGAAATCCTCATTAGTAGCTAACAACAGTAATTGAAAGTGAAGGATAGAAATACTCAGTCAGCAAGACAATATTCCTCAACAATTTTATCAACTCTATAATGAGCAGAGAGCAATTTCAAACCATTATTCTCATCCTATATTATCATTGCAGTAAACTCAGTTACGCAAACAACAATGTATTTCCTAAATTCGGTGATGTAGGCAACCTCTGGCAAAACACATGCATATCCCTTGCCTTTTTCTGTAATATTTCCTCCTTGCACTCTGCTCTTCCTAGCACAGTAACACGGCAGAACGACATATAGCAGCATGATGTTTTTCCTTTCAAAGCTCCAGTCCCTAGCCTCATTCGCTTCTTTTGAGTTTATAGACACCACACATGGGAAGTGGCACATAGCAAGGCAACAATATAGATTTCACCTAGGAGGTGGCACTTAAAAAGCATCCTCCTAGCCCGTTTCCTCTCGTGAAATCATGGCATTATCGGACGACCTTGCAGCAGGGACCTCTTAAGTTCCTTTTTGGATAAGATTAGGGAAGTCTCCGCCCTTCCCTTGTTCATACTTTCGTAATCTTTGGCAATTTTTTCTGGGCTAAGAGGTGCCAAATTAATCGTCTTCCCTTTGAACTTGAGAGAATTGAAGTTCGTGAAACCGTCATGGATCGTCTTTCTATCATATTGCCATGCTCTCCCTAGTAGTAAGTGGCTTGCATTCATTGGAACCACATCAAATAGTGCCTCATCTTCATAGCCTCCGATTGCAAAAGTCAACTGAACTTGTTTGGTTACCCTAATTGGTTCCTTGCCATTCAACCAATTTAGTTTGTAAGAATTGGGATGGAGAGTGGTTTCGATCCCAAAGTTTTCAATAACGCCCATGGATACAACATTCGTACAACTTCCACCATCAACAATCAATGAGCAAAGCTTCCCTTTTACTTGACAATGAGTGTGGAAAATAGTTTCTTATTGTAATTCCTCATCGCGGTTTTGAATGGCCATGGATCGTTTCATTACCACAAGTAACGGGCCCTCTTGTGCATAAAAAGTTTCTTCCTTGGATTCTTCAATAAGGGAAGAGGTTCCTTCTGCTTCATCCTCACTTACCACTTCATTAGTTTCCCCCCTTAAAATCATTACTCTTTTATTCGGACATTGGGAAGCAATATGACCAAACCCCAAACACTTGAAACATTTCACGTCCCGAGATCTTGGTTTGGTAGTGTCATTAAACGGCTTTTTATCATCATTAGGCTTCACGGCATTAGCCTTATCATCAAATTTTGATATCGGCTTTTGTAGGGTGTTGGACTTTTGAAATGGCCAATTTGTAGTCTCCTTTATTCTCCTATTCTTTTGTCGTTCAATCTTTAATGCAAGTTGTACAACATCTTCCATGGAGTTGTAAGGTTGAAGCTCTACTAGGTCTCCAATATCCCGTTGTAAACCTTTAATAAATCTGGCGATACTTTGCTCCTTAGGTTCTCATTAGAACATCGAATTTTAAGGCTATCAAATTCAGTCAAATAGTCTTCCTCCGAGGATGGCCCTTGTCTTAAATTTTGTAATTGAAGGAAAAGCTCTTGCTTCTAATGGGGAGGCACAAAAATTTTTTGCATCACTTCTTTCATGGTTGACCATCTTCTAACCATAGTATAGCATAACCGGTTAATTCTAATGCGACCATTCGAAGCTTGGTCTTCTCAGAAAAATCATGACAATCAAAAACCTGATCCACTTTCTCCACCCACTCGAGGAAGTCATTACCATTGCTAGAGCCTTTAAACGGAGGGATGGTTGCCTTTACATGTCTCATCTCATTATGATAAGAAGATCTCTGATACGCTCCAAGGATCAATAAGAGCGCTAACTAGAAAATCGGTCACCAAGCTGTAAATAATCTGAACTAGCAACTATAAACAGAATAATCCTCCAAATCCGTACGTGAACTTTGGCTGATTTTTGGAGGACACTAAAATAACACAATCAGGTAAATTGTATCAAAAGCTCAGTGCAAAAACCATTCTAGATCTCTAGTTATAATCGAAGCAAAATATCTCCAAATATAGGGCTTCACCCGAGCAAATTTGGCAACCAGATTTCAATCGGAGAGATCTCACTCTGTATAAATCCCATAAATACCAAATTTTGAGGGCAGTGACGTAACTTCCTGTAGAACAATTCACTAGAAGAGATGAAATCGAAAAGAACAACATAAGGTCTTCGAATTACAGTCACAAACCAAAAGTTCCAGCGGCCATAAATCCAGGGCAGATTAGCGATAATCAAGCAATCAATCAAGAATAAGTCTTCGCCTAAATTTCTCAACAATAACCATCAAATACGAACTGAGTAACCTGTTAAATGAAGGATAGAACAAGAAATAGCAGAAGCTACTTGCAGGAATCTTCACAAAACCAAATAGAAAACCGTGGAGTCCATTTTGACCTCCTACCGTGAGAGGGACGGAATTGTGCTGCTCAACCGAAGATTAAGCACTCTCCATGGGGTCCAACGCTTCTCCTATTTCCACGCCACAAATACTCCACTTAGATGAAGCTTTGGAAGAAATAGAAGCCCTTCCAACCTGCTCAAGAAGCATTCCAAGAGTTGCAAGTTCGGGCAAAAATGGAGGATGGCCGAGGGAGGGTGTCCGCGCGGTTTTCTCTCTTCAAAGAACAAGGGTTTGTTTTTTCAATTCAAAAAAATCCCTTTTTTCATTCAAAAAGAGGGCTTTAAACCCTAAAAGTTTATAATAAAGAACAAAGACTAAAATAACCCAAAGTAGCAAATGACTAAACAACCCTTAACAATAAAACAAAAACAATAAATCCGAGTTTAGGTTTTTTGTCTCTGTAAAAGAGACATTAGGCATAGCAAATGATAACCAAATATAACGTTAAATAGCTCGTTCGAAAGATCTTGATGTTGGCTACATTTGGTATGAAGGACCAAAATTAAAAACAAGTCGTCCTGAGTGTCAAAATTTCCCTTGAATAGCCAAGGGTCAGGTTCAAGGTGGAAAGGACAGCTCACAATTTCCTCCTAGGATTGCATAACCTCCACTAGCTAAAAGACACCAACTCTTATTTGCTAAATTGATCAAAAACCTACAAAATAAATAAAAAGTTAGAAAATAAAGGAGCCCTTGGCTCGGGCTCAAGTGACAGGAACTTGGGGCACATCAATCTCCTCCTTGGACTATAAGAGAAATCTGCCTCAGTTGCATAATGGTCCTCTTCATTAAAACTATCCACACGGTCTTGGGATTCTCTTGACGTACTCAATCTTCATCTAGGACCCGGTGTCCTTGGCTCCCTAACCCGCTGATAATTGGTCTCTTCACGGTCTTGTTGCAATCTTTGAAAAGCCTCTTGCATCTCTTCATATTGAGCTTGTAATTGTTTTTCAAATCGGGTGGGCTCCCTCTCGAGTGATGGTGATTTTTTCGACTCCGCTCTCCTAGCTCGTTGGTAGTTCACACCACTTCTTGTGCTCATGATAGACGACTAATTAAGCACAATAACAACAGCAAAAATGTGAGCCAAGCTCTGTTACCAAATGATATAATCCAAGATTCTTTAGTGGTCAATAAATCCAATCGACCAAACTTAAGAAGGTCAACCCGGTCTTCAGATTTCAAATAATTGTATCTCCTGAAGCATAAGGAATTATAAGCTGAAATTTGCAAAGAATTACACTAACATTCTAGAGAGAAACATATCACAAATTCAGCTTCAAACTCGTTCTAAACATGGAGATATGCTTTGACAAAAATAACCCTCGAATTAGGGTTTTATGGGACTATTCTGGCGACTAAAATTATCACAGCGAGTTCTCCACTTGCATAAACAAAATCAATACCAAATTTGGAGGATCAACACTTAACAATCCCAAAATTAACTCTACCAAATATGAGGTTCATTTAATAAGTATAAACAGGGCAAAATGTAACCACAAAATGGAGTAGAATCTGTCCAGCGCAAAAATAGATTCTCGGCAATGGATTCCTTTCTTCTAAAACAAAGATTATCACATCCAAATCTCAACAAAATCCCACCAAATCCATAACAGCACGAATACAGATAAAGAACTTCAAATAATTGCAAGCTTTTCTCAAAAAATGGAATGAAAAGTAGTGACAAACCAAAGGAGTCCGCAAATCCTCCATATCAAAAGGAGCAAATAGTTTGGCCAACACAAAGGATGACTCTCTCCAATGGGAGTTGCTAGCTCTTCTACCTTTACGCCCCAAGCACCACCACACAAGGAAGGGATGCTGGAAGAAGCAGCAAAAATCAGTTTGTGCAAGAACTAGCAAGAACACACAAACTGATTTGGTAGATGGAAGATGGCCGAGAAGGTGATTCTGCGGGTCACCAAGAACAAAAGCAAAAGATCTCCTTTAGGGTTTTCAAAATTATCCTTCCAATTGCATTAGGAGGGATTAAGTACCCCTAATGACCTTACGAGAGAAAAAAGACAAAAATGCCTTGGAAATGCAAAAATGGACATGAGGGCTCGGTTTGTATGCAAACTGAGCACCTCTCAAAAACACACCAACAACAAACTAGAAAACACAAAATAAAATCTCCAAACATTATCCAGTATCTAAAACATAAAAGTTGACGTAACAAATTCTCAAATAACCTTCCAATCTTCGATTTAATGTGGCACCTCCAAGGCGGGAAAACTAGGAGTTAATCGATTGACGTTGCATGCTTCCATGTGAGGACGTCAAATGGAACTCCTTTGCCTTCATGTGATATCTCCTCCAAAAAATCTCATAACTTGTTATAACCTGCAAAATAATAGCGAGTTAGAAAAGAAATGAGCTTCTTAGCTCGGGAACGAGTGATCGGTCCACGAGGCACATCACTAACACTTAGTCAGTGATAGAATGGAATGAGGTGCTCATGCTATGCTCATGCGAATGAAATTCAGAAAGGAAGCTATCCTTTCCGTTATCCCGAGAGATTGGATACATCATATAGTCATGTAGCTATCCGTCACCCCTACATGGGGATACATCATAAGGCCTCACTACCATGACCGTCACCATTCTCTTTTGTTTGGAGACGTTGGGGATTTCGGTACAAGAGAAATGATGAACACTATAGTCCACGTTGTTAACCGTCACAGCGCCCGTTGGACAGCGTCGCCCACCGTGAAAGAGCCCCGGTCAATCTCGAGCCTACAGGCTAAGCCCAGTCCCGAGCTCACCACTCCTCTCCCTCGCGTCTCCCTCACCTCCTGGCTCTCTCTCTCTCTTCTCGGTCTTTCTCTCCCTCTCCCTATCTTTCTCGTTTCAGAATGTCCGCAGGCCATTTTTCCTTTTATCTTCAATCAAACCGGTTCACAGCGTGAACCGATTCACTTTTCCCAATCTCCATATAATTCCTTTTTATCTCTATATTTCCCTTATCCCCCACTTTAATATTCAATTAATCCTTAATTCAAAACAATTATAATTAATCTCATTTCCATCTTCTTCATTTAACTACGACCAAGCCATATAATTATTTTCGGACCGAGCCGAGCCAAACCAGTTCGGGCCATTATTTCTCTCCTTCAGAATTGTGATTTCGGACGAAGGAAGATGTCCACACCTCATCCGCACTCATCCAAAAAGCCCAATAAATTGGACAGATTCAAACTCTTCTCTTCTGCCATTGTCCACGCTCATCTTGACTTGTCCGAAAAGTCCAATAATTTGGACAGATTCGAACCCTCCTTGTCTGCCATCGCCTGCGTTTGTTCTGACTCGTCGAAAAAGTTCAATTACACATTTTTCCATCGAAACTTTATACTTTAATCGCTCCTTAATATTTTTCCATATTAATATGACTTTAACCAACAAAATATCGCCCCGCAATGTAATATATTAATTACTCCAAAGTTAATTACATTGCATACCCATGGAAATGTTATCGGGGTATTACAGCTCCGATATCAATCGAAAGCTTTGTTAGTAGTTGTACACTTCAATGCACAACGCTCCATTCTGACATCAATCAAACTCACTAGAGGTCATGCACTTCAATGCTTAAAGACCTCACCAACCGTTCAGCGGTCTATCTCAACATCAATCGAAATCAAACTAACAAACTAAAGCTTATCCTTCTATACTCTTTAACATTTAGCATTTAATTTCATAAAACACTTATGCATGAAAAATTCATTTATTAACATTTCTTGAAAACTATGATGCATGTACATAAATGAATGCATACAACCTAACATAGAAAATCCTCAACCAAATATCAAACAACATGAACAACAACGTGAGAAATTCATCTTAATAGCTATCAACCAACATATCCTCAAGTGAATAAAACTCGCCTATCTTTTGTAATGTAGCCCAAAAAAGGAAAAACACAAACAATCACTTCTTACCTCTTCTTCTTCATGTTTTCCTCCTCTTCCTGCCTCTCTTTCCTTTTCTCCTCATTCTTTTTTCTTCTTTTCCCTGGTTCCCTCTTCTTCTCTATCAATTTCCTTTTCTTTTTTTTGCGATTTTTCTCCTCCTCTTTCTCTAGCTTTTTCCTTTTTAATAATAAGTTGAATCCTTATTCAGCAGCTAGGCCAAGCTGGAGGTGGTGCACACTCATCCAAGAAATGGTGAGTAATCAATCTTTTATCCAATAAAAACATGACATTTTTTCTTATTTTGGCGACCTTTCGCATTACTGGTTGATCAATTCCTTCAACTGATTGATCGCAAAACATCTTAAAAATAGTCTCTGTATATTCTTCAAAATACCAGTCGATCAACTCCTTCAACCGATCAACCGTAAAACACTAACCTTACAAATCTGAACAAACTTCGGTCGTTCACTAAGCGACCGATGAATTCCCTTATTTTGACTTTGTACAGATGTCGAACAATCGCTCATCCTTTTGATCAACCACTAACCAACAGAGAATCCCCTTGTTCCTCATACTAAGCAATCCCGCTCAATCAATCCCTCCACTTGATCGATCACTCCTTCAACAATTGTCCCACCACCACTTAAATCATCATTCCTCTATAAACCATAACATCACACTCCTTATTTTATAAAAATTCTACTTATCCAAACACCAATACTCTTTTCAATATACCATCAAACACAATTCAAAACAAAACTTAGTCAATAAAATTCGAGATATTACAAGTGGACCCTCATGTGAATAGATAATCTCTACTTCCAACTCTTCTTTTTCTTCCTCATTAGTAGCTACCAAGGAGATATCTTTACATTCCTCTTCATGAAGTGGCCGTTCAATTTAATTTAAAACCACAAGAGTTTCTTTAGAGCAACTTGGGCTATGCAATTCTTCAAAATTGACATTTTTTCCATATGATATTCAGTTTCAAGAGGTGAACCTTCTTTTTGGGATTATAATCTCTTCCACAATATTCTCTTCTGTCTTTTCAGATTCTTCTACAACCTCAATATGACTTTCGGTGTGCAAGGTAGAAGAGCATTGAAGCTCTTGCTTCCTTGCCAAAGTATCACTCATGTTGTCCAATATTTGAATTACCTTACTCTTTCAACTCCATGTGCTCGAATCATTGTCTTCATGAAAACATTGCTTCACTCGTATACTTCATTGTTTCTAGGTTTTGATACCAAATGATGCACCACGGGATGCAAGTTTGGGAAACCCTTTTGAATGTTGGCAATTATCAAGGCAAAACATAACACTTAATTACAGAATATGCAACTCTCTTGTTTAATATCTAATGTACTTGAAATTTGGACCAGATTAAGTTCAAAGAGAGTTGAAAGTGCCCTCCAAAAATCACACCAGAACAAGCAAGGGAGACAGAGATATATGATCACAACTGAAACTGTCCGTAAGGGCACCAATAAGGCAGTTGCGAGCCCAAAATGGAATATCCATCCAAATTATGTGAAATTTGAACCACAATAATTTCCACTAGAGTGGAGTATGCCTTCCAAAAGTCATGTAAAGATTCTAATCAGAGACGGAGATATATGAAAGCAAAAATGACTTCCCGGAAGAGTACCAATAAGGCAGTTTCGAACCCTAAAAGGAAATAATAACAAATCAAATGTTTCTTATCCAAATTGCACAAACATTGAACCAAGTACCTTTCTGAATATGAAAAATACCCCTCCAAAAATTAGAATCAAATTTAATTGGAACAAGAAATTACACAAGAACAAGTACAAGCTGGTCAGGCACTATGTTTGCACCTTTTGACTTCAAATGGACTCCCTCAAGGAAGCCACTCCAACTTGGGTTGTAAGAGGTCTTCTAACCCTTCTATATGTATTTCCAACTTTGGATGAAGAGGAGGAAGGAGCTAGTGTAGGAGATTCACCTCAAGACACGCCAAGAACGGTGATGAATCAACTTGTGGTCGCACACTCACTCTAGTTTCACCAAGGAAATAAGGGTCAATTGAAGAGGAAGGAAACTCCTGCTCAAATAGATTTCTATAGCTCAATTAATTTTTTTTTTTAGACAAGCCCTAAAGAAGAGTATAAATATCTCTTCAATTAGGGTGTCTATAGTGTCAAATAACAAAATTAACCTAAAAAACAAAAGGCCCTTAGCTATTTCAAGTCTAGCCGAGAACATCCCAAAACAACATTATCCATTACATCAAATAAAATCCAAAGATGTGATAACTTGATTTTAAGCTACCTTCTAGGCAGTTTGAAGTGTTTTGAAACGTCTTTTCCCTAGTTGATTATCCTCAAGGTCTTTCTTCAAGTAGATTGGCTTCAACTCTAACTTGGGATTGGCAAACTTCTTTGGTACAGTTTAAGCTCACTATTCAAAACTCTTTTGGAATAGTAAATGACCTTCAAATTTAACAAAAGCTAATAATCTAGAAAACTTAACAAGTCAGCTAAAAATGTTATGAAGCTTATATTATGATATGAGCTCATAAATGTGTCCAAAAATAATAGATATGGCATGGAGGTCAGATTGTAGGTAGCTTTTGGGTTTCTTCACATATCTCCTAAACTTGTGCTCGAATCTCCAATTATTTCTTATCTTAAATATCTCCGTAACACACTTGGATGCTAGATGGATGAAAATGACATTATGAATCCGCTTACCTCCTTCAACACCTACAAAAGAAACACTAGAAATATCGTTGATAATCTCCATGCTAGAATGTGAGTGGATGGATTCTCTAGCACATCATGAAAGTGATAGCAACAAGAAATACAAGCTCATATACTCGTATGTCAAGGAGATTCAGAGGTCTAATCCTAGAAGCTTTCTACATGTTTAGCTCAAGATGACTTGAAGCAACATGAAGAGGTGTCTATCATGAAAAACATACAGAGAGACTATGAGCAACAATAGTCCTATCACTAAAACAACATTCTTCAGAGAACAACTACGAAAATAACAATGCATAACACAACAAAACCACAAAGCAATACCCTACTCCTGCGACGTAAGTCTTTACGAACAAATCACATGCAATATTCCTTACCTCACATAACTCTTCCCTTTTCCTTCCTCAGCAGCGGCACTCCTCACCATCGACAGCAACTCACAGAACAGACAACTCTCTCTCACTTGTATTTCTAGAAGGAAAAACTTCAAAACATGCGTCCTATTTATACAATGTTCCAGACGACCCTTCAGCCTCCCTTTGAAGGTGAAAAGTCGAGAAGGAAGACACTTGGACACCCATTAAAATGTCAAGAGTCAAAGATTTTCCATTTCTTGCGATTAATCATCATTTCCAGATAACGTTTTGGGTGACGGTCAATCTATTAATCTCTTGGACGATCGACCACCCATTCATTGAACGACCGCCAATTTTCTACTTCCATTTTTGCCGATTGATTGTGCCGGTCGATTGACATGGATGCTATCGACCGCTGCCATCGATCGCTAGCTCCATCCTTCAAAATTTGCCCCATTTTCATTTTAAAATCCTTAATTTACTTTTAAATCCTTATTTCCCTAACAATAAATAATACGTCCCTTAATTCCAACACACTTCAACACTTTATTCTTCATAATAAAATACAAACAATATCATATGATAGATTGGCAATGACCAATGACCAATATACTGCATTTTTGTTTAATCCAATGTTTACATGAAACCAAAATACCCTAGGCATTAAATAGTCGATGAACCTTTTGTGTATGCAGATCAAGAATCGGCTTGCCAAACTACAATTTGCAGGTCAAAATTGGAGTCTTGTTTTTCTAGCGCAACCTAATTTGATATGAGCAACGATAATGAAAAGTATGTTGTCGATTTGGATAGGTGTACTTGTATCTGTTATCGGTGGGAGTTGACTGGCATCCCGTGTGTCCATGCAATGCCATGTATGGAATTTATGAGGAGATCTCCCAAGGACTTTGTGCATGAGTGCTACCACCGGGAAACATACACGACGATGTACTCCCAATTTGTCCACCTAGTTAGTGGACAAATCTTGTGGCCTCTTGTGCCGGACCTTGGTCTAATTATGCCACTGCCATTTAAGAGACATCCCAGAAGGCCTCGAAAATGAAGAATGATGGATGTTGATAATGCCCCAAGCTGAACATTGTTGCCCATGAGACATCTAAGCATGACATGTGGTAGGTGTGGGGGTGTGGTGCATAACTCCCGCACGTGTGAAGGTGGAGACTAAGAGTCAAGTGTATGTCGTAGTCGTAGGTCTAGAGGTAGAGGAAGTTCACAAGACACATTTATGGGTTTCACAGTTCCTGACAAAGTTCCCGAGATAGTTTTTGACATAGTTCCCGAGATGCAAGTGAGCACATTATTATGTTTACATTTTCGTGTGCTATTTTAACTTTGCTAATTTTATTTGCAATGTGTTTTGCAAGAGTATGATGTGCAAGGTCCACAAACAAATACAAATGTGGACCTTAACCTTCCTTGATTACATATGGCATTGCCTTTAAATATGCTACTTTGTCAGTATTACAAGCTATAAAGTATTCATCAAATCCTATTTACTTGTTTATGGAGGATTATGATTTTTTTTTTTTGGCATGCTACATATAAATTCCGACATGCTTGATTGTGAATTTTTTTTTTAATTTTAGCTATGTGAGATTGTTGGTGGGCAAAGATATACAAAGAAGTTAAATGAATGATAAGTTACTGTTCTTTTAAGAGCAACATGTAAGCACCCACCACAACGCGAATATAGTATAAAGAACTTGAAAATGCAACGTAAGTGTAATATCCAGAGAATTTGTCTACATGTAAAACCTCAGTTAAGTGAAATGTGGTACTTGGACATGGGGTATTGTAATTTTTAAGTTGTTATATCAATGAAGATGATGGGATTTTGAATAACTTAGTGACAATAGAGTAATGTAATTGTTTATATAATACCTGGAATTAAGTTTAGACTAAGAATAATAATAATAATTGTCAATTATTGGAGCTTATAAGATGATTTTACTATGGGATGTAAAACCCCATTTTTTCGTAAGGAAATTAAGTAAGAATAATTAATAATTTGATTGGAGTGCTTTTATAGATTGTAATACCCCATTAATTTCATTGGATGAAAAGTGGGAGATTATACCATTTGATTAGTATAAGGTGAATTATTTTTTAAGAGATTTATTAAAGGATTTTAGAGTAATTGGGATGATGTTATGAAGGATGAAAGCATTAAGTGAAAGGAAATGGCAGCGGCATAAAGCAGTTGGGCGAAGAAGGAAACGATCGATCAAGAGATTGACTGTGGAAATTACAGAGGTGACACAAAGGAATGGCAAAGGCTGTTAGCTTTGGCGATGTTATTCTGGTCGATCATTGATTGACTGGGAGAATTGAGTGGCGGTCGATCATAAGATCGACCGACATCACTGCAAGTTGCTGAAAAAAGGGTCTTCAGCGTTATCAATGCTGATCGAGGGTCTTGGTTAGCGGTTGATCATCAATCGATCGGCTCCACGCGAAAATGCAGAAACTGATTTTTACATGGCTGCATTCATGGGGGAAAGAAGCTGATCATCCGGCCTCGAATAAAAGGGAATTTAAATCTGTCTAATTTATTGAACACTTTGGACGCATGCGGATGAAGGTACGGAAGCCTTCCTTCGTTCGAAAATGCAGCTCTAACAGGAAAAATGAGGAATTCGGGCTAACACGGACGAGGCGTGGACACCTTCCCTCGTCCAAAAATGCCCAAATCTGTGAAGAAATAGATTTTAAATAATAGAACATTTTGTCGTTTAGTCATTAAAATCCCACTAGCATGACCGAGAGATGCCTCCCCCCTTGCCTAGGCAGCTCTCCCTCCACGTCGATGTAAGGCCTTCGATCCCGTTAGGTGAGCACTGGCACACCCAGGTGAGACTTCACGCTTTAAGTCAGTCTTCTCTGCAATCCTCTACATTTTTCATCTTCCCTATTTGAGAGAGAAGTCCCTTGGTGTGTGCTCTCTGTGAGTTCTAAGTTGAGTGTGTGAGTGTTCTGTGAAGTGTGAATTTTGGGAAGTGAAACGTTAGCGTTGGGTGTGGAGTTCATGAACTGGAGTGCAGGATTAAGCTGGACTCGTTGCTGCTTTTCCTTTAGTGTAGGATTTCTTCAACAAATAGCAAACTGAGGTTAGGATTGGGTAGAGTCTTAGCTAGTGGAGGCCTTACCCACAAGTAGTGTCCGTTTGTTTCTTTGATAATATTATGTGTTCCTTTACTGCAAATCACTGCTTTGTCTGATAGATAAATGATAATGCTACTGCTTGGGTTATGGTTTCTAATGTTAAGCTCTGTGATACAAACTGATGAACTGATGAGCTGAACCGATGAACTGAAGACTCATTTAATGTCATATCTCGTGTAACGACCCAAATTTTCGTAATTCTTTTAAAAATGCGTAAAATTTTGAAATTTCTTTCTTTTTAAAATAAATCGTATCAGAGTGCGTCTAATCGGATCGCTACTGACTCTTTCTTTAAACTCGTTATGAACCAATTCATAAAGATGAGGAAGCGTTATAATAAAATTATTGATATAAGACATTGCGGAAGCGTAAATAATCCATTGAGAATGAAAACTATACTATTGAGTAAAACCAAAGTACTAGGCCATTAAATAAAATTTAAAATACTTCATTTAATTACATATGTTTCTCCTTTTACCCTTAGCTTGGACAGTTCGAGTCACGCGCATACGAATTCTTCCATCCGTGCTTCATTATGTGTTTATCGTCTTTTCATTATCTGTTCATCATTGTACCTACACCACAAGTAAGGATGTGAGCTTTTGCCCAGTAAGGAAATGGGGAAAACAAAATGCATATGTCTCTCTTTTAGTTCCTTTGGAATAGGGGCCACCTAAACCAATTCTTTCTTTACGTTTTCTTTCTTTCTTTCTTTCTTTACTCGTACTTCGAGTTGGAGATTGGAAGACCCGTATAGGATGGTATAGTGGGTCAGACCTAACCCCCTATGGATAACTAGGTCCCATTCCCGACAAGGTAAGGGCATTTCCTAATTATCGAACTAGAACTACTACCCATCCGCCTCCCAACTCCCTTAATCCTTTCCTTTGGTCTTTTCTTTATCGTTTTACTTCCTTACCATGCATGTGAGTACCACCCCGAGGGGGTATTCCCTACTTGGTTTCTATTATATGAATGTATGAAAATACTCCTATCTACGCTAGCACATACATGGACACCAAGCAATGATACATTAAAGCATCTAGAACGAAATAGCATTATCTAACACATAAGGAAAACAATGAATACTATCTAACTCAGGAACGATAGAAATCAATGGCATGCTTAATTATAAATCTCTAATGAAGTCGCTATCATTCTACAAGCTATTTAATGGAGTCATGCAGCGTACACTAACAGTGAAAGTAAAACAATGAGTCATACTTATTAAGGAGGAAATAAACAACAACGAGAATATTAATGCAAAACAATAACTTGTAATCTAAATAAGTGGGCATGACAGCAAAATAAAGAAAATTGTACAAAACATGCTTTTAATCACATAGGAAAACAACGGTAATCAACAATAAAATAAGATCACGATTCGTGTTTGCAAATTCCTACTTCTCCACTACTATAACGGACTTAGGTTATGGCATAACAGAATTACAGATTTACAAATTTAATTACGATAACATATACTAAGCATACTTTTACTTGATTAACACAACAATAATTATTAGATCCAATTAACAAGAAATCATACTTCGATATTGACATTAACTATGATATGATAGATTGAAACAACGACAAGATGTTATGAACAATTTAGACTGTAGGTCATGTAATGAAATAATTTCAGTGAATAAAGAAAACAATTCAACACTGAACATGCTTCTCAAGTTAAATCTAGCAACAGGGAACATTTTTTGAACAAGCAGGGTGAAACATGCTTACTAAATCAATGTCAACATGGGGAGAATCAATAACATAGTGAGGTGTGTTTTCAATACATTCATCCTAAACATGCTGACTAACAATTATTAAAACAAATTGTTCTACATGTTATCTAGCCTAACATGCTGGACATCACTGCAAGTAAATGTTCAATAACATATAGTCAGTGAAGCAAAATATCAAGTCATGTTTTCAAATGGTAGACCAATACAGCAGAATGTTATGAATAGAAAAGACTTTAGATCATGTTTTTGGAATGTAAAACGAACGAGGAGGTCTACGATTCATGCTGGTATTTACAATCAATGTGTTAATATAATTAAACGTTTGGCGTAACATGTCAGCATGCATAACAGAGAGCTGATGACGACGAATGACAACATATTCAGAACACAATACATGCTTGTTATATGACTATAAAGAATAATTAATAAGGGATCAACTAGTGAAGTGTGTCTATGAGCAGTAGGAATAAACAATAACTAAAGAAAAACAGAGAGGGCATGCTTGCAGAACAGAAACAAAATCCAGAGATATATACTACAACTTATCTACAGCAATAAACCATAACAATTAGGAAAGGATCAACAAGGAAATATAATAGCATCACGAATAAAGATAACATGACAACATAAAGCTGATGCATATATATTAGAGTGACATAGGACAATTATTCACTGCACAGGAATTTATATCTATTTCTACCTAGCAATCATCCATCTTTCTTTCGTAATTTTCCTTAATATCATCATCTTTATCATTATGTAACAAGCGTATAATACAATTTATAGAAAGGAACTAGAAACAGAGCATTAATCTAGAGGAAACAAAAGAAACTAGAAATGGTAGAACAAAACATAGAACTCACAATCGACTCACACATACTTATTTACTTGGGTGTAGGCCTCCAAATAGCCAACGACAACCCAAATCCTTACCTATTGAAGACTTCTTCCTCACGGACAGCTGCACTCCCGTCAATTCCAACTACGCAAGAAACCTAAGTCGTCTCCGAGGGATCCAAAAAATGGAGAAGAAGGGGAGGAGGGCTGAAGAAATAGGGATCTCACCTCCCTGGGTCGTGTCCTACGTGGGGAAGTGGAGGCGTGGACAACTCTAATCGTGGGGAAGACGGCGTCGTGTGTGATCCCAACGACCCATGTAATTTATTCCCATGATTTAAATCTTATCAGTAGCTGAACTGAAACGATTCAAATGATGGTGGATGTCAGTCTCGCATCCGCAGTCGTCTGTAAGGACAGATATCTGAAGGCTAAAATCTGACTTTGGACTGCAGACGGCGTCCCCAGCATCATCCTTACCATCCGCAGCCTATCGTCCGAATTGTCCAGGTTAGAATAGATTCGATGCGGACGCCATTCTTCTCGTTCGCATCATCCGGAGACTCGTTTGAAAGTCTCTAGTTTGTACAGAGTCGATGCGGGCGCTACTTCTCTCTTCCGCATCGTCCATAACGTGTCGTCCGAAACTGTCCAGACTTGAACAGATTCGATGCGGACGCTACCCTTCTCATCCGCATTGTCCGGACCCTCGTCTGTAACTCCACTATACAGTGAAGTCAGGACGAGAAATCTCATCCTCAACTCGTCCTAACACCCAAAATTCGCACTTTCTTCATCTTTCCACACTTAACTCATATCCTTTAAAATTTCCACCATAATTACATGTCACCACATGACACGTATAGATACGCCATGTAACGTCCTCATAACTCCAACACTTCAATTACACCGAGTATACGGGAAAAATATAACGGAAATACCTCTATACTTAACGCTCAAGAATATTGTTGGTAATATCCCGATAGTTATCCAACTTAAAATATCAGGATGTTATATATTCCCCCATAAATACACGTCATATGATGACACATATAATTACGCAGCGTAATACCTTAACCACTCCAACTTCTAATTACATTGCGTAAACGGGGAAAACATAACAGAGTTACTCCTAGCTTAATGCTATAAAACGTTCTTGGTAATACCCCGATAACTACCCAACTTAAAAATATCGGGGTGTTACATCTCGTATGGATGAGCAGTGAATTTCTTCATTGATAGCAATTCTATTTTGTTAGATACGCTGTATATCATCGTTGCTTGTTAATATAGTAGACCCAATTGATGACTGCTATTTAATCCTTGTGTTAGATAGGAGTTGCTACTTTCCTTTGATATGACCATTCATAATCAACCACTAATATGACTTGTTTAATTTTCTGTAAATCTAAAATAGGTTGCTAGCTCTAGTTAAGGATAATTCCGTTGAACCATGCTCTTATCTATTAAAATATACCTTGTCTCTGGTTATGTTAAATTTATGCCATCAATTGGTTGAATTCCTAAGCATGTTTCCATTTACTCATTACATCCATGGTTACTTCATGCTATCGTATGGTTGTCAAGCATGCCTAGTTTGTTGAGTATCTCATTACAAATTACCATTTAATCTCAGTATAATAGCATGTTAAATTGCCATTTTCTTTGCTGTTATGTTCTGTAAATTTGAAGCATGTTATTTCGCTGTGATATTTGCTGCTCTGTTTGTTCTTTTATTCGCTATTCTATAGTTGTAATTCTAGTATTGCATTAACATGCATCATGGTAATAGAAACAAGTAGGAAGTGTCACCTTTGGGGTGGTACTCATATGCATTACGTGAGGAAAACAAAAAAATGAAATGAATTAAAGGAATGGAGAAAGGGGTGTTGGGGGACAGACGGGTAGTTCGGATCTAATCCGGTAGTCTAGACTTATGCCCCTCCCTTGTTAGGAATGGGACTAGCTATCCTAGGTGGTTAGAAGCTGACCAAGACTATTCCCTCCAACACAGGTTCCTCCAATCTCCCGCTCGACGTACGAGTTATGAACGAAAGAATGAAACGTAAAGAAAATAACAGTTTGGGGCAAAATCCATTCCAAAAAGAATGAATGAGAGGCATACACCATACTACATACCCCACTCCTTACTGGGCCTTTAGGCTCACTATTTTACTTATGGTTATGGCTCGAAAGAGTAAGGAAAGAAATCACTATTTTGAAATGGTTTGAAAAATGACACTGTTTTATAAAACTATTAACTCTCACCCTAACCTTCAAACCATATTTTGAATTCAGTTATGTTTCCACTCTTAACTATGAATTTATTTAACGCATCTCATGTTTTCACTTTTACTCTGATTTAGTTATGCATTTTAAATTTCCACGATCGTCTTAAGTTTTACTCCCACTTGTTTTAAAAGGAAAGTAAAAAGAAAAAAAAATTTACACAATAATTAAAAAGTTAAGTTAACGAAGAATTTGACGCTGGGCGTCACACCTTTTGAATTACCAGTTGATCACCAAGCATTAGATGATCGACCGAAAAATTAGTCCGAGAAAAATTTTGCGTTTTCTCCATAAAAACCAGTTGATCATCTTCCTTCAGCTGATTGACCACAATCCAAAACTTTACAATTTGTAAGACCATGATTGACCACCCTTCCATAGTTGATCGACCAAAATTTTCCGACTTAACAATCTGTATAGGTACTGGTCGATGAATGATCATCCACAAATTTTCCTTATTTTGAATCTGTAAAGAAGCCGTTTGACCACTAACACTCCTAATCAACCACTATATAAATAGAATGCCCCATTCCTTCAAACTCCACACATGGTGGTCAATCAAATCATCAAATTGATCGAACACTCTCCTACCATTTCGCTAAAAACACAAAAAAAAATTCACATACTCCTAAAACCATAAATCACTATGCCAATACTAATATCATCCTATATATCTCCAATTATCATCAAATATCACCATTATTATCCTATGCTTAATAGAACAAGAATTCAAAGTATTATAATACATTCATAATCTTATAAAAATCCTTAACAAAACTATGGAGGATCTCAACATACCTTAGTCTTCAATGAAAGAAAAGGAGAAGAGCTCTCGAGATGTTTTTGAGAGAAAAAAATTTCTTTTCCTTTTGAGAGTCTAAGTGTTCAGCCTTTATCTCCAAGGCTTTTATCCCCCTCCAGCTCCAAGCTGGAGGTGCTGCTCAACAAATATGCCTCAAAGACTACCACCTCCAATGGCTCCAATTAAATCGTGACATTCCATGAGAATCCAGGTGACCTTTGGTATTCTCTGTGCCAAAAACTCTTTTCCTTCAAGAATTTTGGTCGATCACTTCTAAAATGGTTGACCATATTTCATACCCAAGAACCCACTATTTTTAATATACAATATTTTTGACCTGAGAGCCCCCTATTTTGAATCTGTATTAAAAATTGGTCGACCACTTTCATACTAGTCAACCACTTTTCTACCCAAGAGCCCCCCCAAAACTAATCTATTTGAAAAATTGGTCAACCAACTCTGATTTGGTCGACCACTCTTCCCTTCAAACCTCCAATAACCATTTTGAATCTTCACTCCTCCATAGCCATAACACCAAAACTCCCAATACAGTTCACATACCATAATTTCAACAAATTTAACTCATATATCCATATTTCCAAACATTAATAAATAACAAAACACATTACATAATAATCATTTACATTAAAACATAGAAATTTTTTTGGATATTATGCAAAAATGAGTCTCATCCCACAAGTATGGTTCGCCGTAACAACTCCAATCGCTATTCACGAGTATGCTCCATCAACTGCATGGTCCTCTATTACCAATCTCTTTATCCGATTTTAGCTACAACACAAGATTCATTTATGAGCCTAACATTCAGTAAGTAATGACAAATAATTGCATTTTAATTTTTTTTCTTATTGTTCTTTTCGTATAATTAGTTTTGACAATAATTGAAAGCTTTGCTAGTGGATGTACATATCAATGCATGACTTTCTATCCCGATATCAATCGAAGACTCACTAGCGGTCATGCATTTCAATGCACAACAACCTATTCTCTTTGGTGAATTAAGCTCTGATATCATTCAAAAGCTTTGCTAGTGGCTGTACATATCAATGCATGACTATCTGTCTTGATATCAATCGAAGACTCACTAGTGATTATGCAAATCAATGCTTAATGACCCCCCACCATTAGTTGGTCTGTCCTAATATCAATCAAAATACTAACGGACACAAGCCTTTTCGTTTTAATTTTCTTTATCTTTCTTATTTATGATTATAACATAATATCAAAACATATAACGCATCCTTGAACAACATATTATCATAATCATTCGTACTATCAACATAAAAATCCTCTATCAACAAAGAAATTACAATTATATAAATCCTAGCATTTTGTGATGTAGGCCGTTTGGCCAAGTACGTGTTCATTACTTACCTTTGGGTCTTAGGATTTATCCAGTTTATCTCCTGGAGGTGCGGGACCCAAAACAAATCACAATACATGTTAGTCTTCATACTAGTTATCCATTACTTTTGTTGATTCTAAACTCTAAATTTTCCTTAATCAAGTAATAAGTCCAACCCCTTTGGTCATATTTATTTCATCACAAAACAGAGCATATATATTATTGTCCAAACTTTCACTTAATCGTCTAACAAAGTATTATTATCAATATCCATCCAACTTCCAAAAATCATAATTCTTATTATACATATTCGACTGTCTTGATTCCAATACCTAACTATCCATTTAAGTATTCGTAACAATATATCAAAGTTGATAAAACCATTTTTCTCAGTTGATGGATAGAACCTTCTTTGTTTCAACCTCACAGTAATCCAATATAAATATCACTTAGACTTAAATAATTACATAGACCTTTAAAGACTACTTTATACCTCATAAGAAACTTGGAAACCGGTGGCTCTCTTATGTCCAATTTGAAGACCCAAAACTGCCCTATTTATAAAGGTTTAAGTCGGTGTTCAATTTCATGAGTCATCCTCTCCAACAATCACAATCGGCCACCCAACTACTTAATTAATTGCAAGCACTATAGTCATTTGATGTGCCATGGATTCCCATAAAATACCATCGAGCATTGATGTTTGTTAACATTAATTTTATGGCTCTTTTTATAAATCTCCATGAGGAAGAATGTACTCTCAATATGAAATATTAAGTTGGGAATATGTGAAACATTTCAAAATTGCCAACAATCTAACCCATGAGGAGTAATTGGCATATTCAGAAACCTATACAATTTTATATCAAAAGGTGGTCTTCATGGAAAATGTAGCTGCCATCACATGCTTTCTCGAATAAGGTGTTTCATCAACATTGAAGATCATTTGCAATGTCAAATAGTCACTAAACAAAGAGCTATTTTTGCTTGACATCCAACTTTTCTCAATCAGAGTTGAAGACAATCAACTTAAAAAGAGGACTTTGAAGTGGATCATGTTTTCTAAATTGCTAGCTCCAAGGCTGAAGGAATATTTATGTTTAATGTTTTGATTAAATTATGTTAAGTTGTATTTGGTTTAAGGAAAAATGTTTGAGTCATTCGTCTAGAGCTTGTTCTACGCTGAGAATGTGTCTTTGTGAGGGCATTATGGTAAGTTGTCTTTAGGAATCTTGATCTAATTTTGTAGGGTATTTAAGCCCTCTTTATGACTTGTCTAAAGAGAGAAAATTTTAAAGAACATAATTTGAAGTGTGGAGTTTCCATCCTTTTTGGCCAAATCTCATTTGGTGGCGTTATCCAATTGAGTTTTGTGTGAAAATTTGGTTTCATCTTGTTTGTGAGTTTTAGGTGATTCTTCTCATTGCTATTCCTTTCTCCACCTCTTTCCATAGAGGTATACATTCACAACAAAGGAGTAGAAAACTTGCAAAGACCCAAGTTAGAGTGTTTCCATCCAAAGAAGTCATTGAAATCAATGGGCACGACAGAGGTGCCTATTCAGACTAGCTTGCACCCCTTCACTCATAACTTCTTCTCCTAAATGCTTTCCCTATGATTTTTAGAGAGCTACATTTTCATTTATAGAGTAAAGTGTGGTCCAAATTTCAAATTAATTGGACTCGTATTGACTGAGTTAAGCATTTTGCCATTTTGGGTCTGTTTCTTTCCTTAATAGGCACTTGCTTTAAGGGGTGATGCGAATTCCAATTGCAAGAAAACCAATTCAACAAATTAGGCCTAATCGGCCAAATTAAAAATCTGGGCAGTGACTTCAACCAATCATAACTTCAATTGCATAAAACAAAACGTAACCAAAATTTCAGGGATCCAAGAAGTATTACAGGTGATAGTCTAGTTCAAAAATCTCCCTCAAATTCAGCGTGAAACAAAAGTTAAGCATAGAACAAGAATCAGCTCCAAAATAGTTTTTCACTAAATAGAATATGCGCCTTTCAAAGAAACGGGTATAAAATCTTGAATTTAAATCCAAATGACTTGAAAATGGTGCTCAGCTCTTCCTATTAAATAGGTCTTCAACCCTTTAAAATTACAAAGTGAATCTAGAAAAGAACAGAATGTAACAAAAGGAAACCTGTGAGTGGTCCACAGAAACCCTATGCCCGATAGTTGTGACTTCAGCTGTTCTCTTGGAAGAAACCTCTCTACTTCGCTTTCTCTCCACTTTTCTGACACTCCACCCTGGGTTAGTAGCTAAAGCAAGCTAATGGAAATTCACAGTATAAAATCTAACCCCAAAAAGTAGACAAACGTGGGGAAAGAAGTCTTGGAACTCAGGCCACGAAAATCCTTGGCTGAAAATCCGATGGGGTGTTTTTGGAGGGAGCTCTGAAAACAAACAAGCTTCAGCTTCAAAATTGATTCTAAACTGCATTCAGCTGACCTTAAGGAGGCCTTAAGTTTCCCCCTAAAAGGTGCCCTAATTATTATTACAAAAATGTCCTCAAAACAAATTACAAAAATAACCTTCAAATAATAAAACACACAAAAAAGGTTAGTGGCTGGAATTGTTGGTATCTCTAAATGAAATGTTTAGCATAGCAAACAAACTCCAAATATAACAAAACTATACATTCTACAAAACTTAGGATGTTGGCTACCATCTTTATGAAGAACATATTTTGATATAAATTCATCCAAAATTTTAAAATTGCCAATGAGTGTTCGGAGGTCAGCTTATAGGCAGGATTGAGACAACTTCATAATTCTCCTAATCTTGTGCTTGAATTTCCAAGAACACCTTATCTTAAATAACTCCATCATATTCTTGGATGCTTGATGAATGTAATTCATTCTCTTTCCTCTTGGAACACCTACAAAATAAACACTAAAATTGGGGTTAGAAAATTCTCGTGTTTGATTGAGAATTGAGGGAATCCGTGGTGCATCATTTTTTCCGGGTGATTGAGGATTTGACCTCAAATCCAAGGCTTAGCCCACTTTTCCTTTTACTTCTTCAATAACCCCTTAAAACTTTGTTTTGAAGCTTGAGTATGAATCCAAATCCATTTTGCAGCTGTATTTTTGTTTCCATCAACCAAACAAAGCACCATGAAACTCATAATTGTACAAGACGGAAACTAGGACTTGGCAGAAAATGGTGGAATCTCGACAGAAATAAATATAGGCTAATTGGTGGAATTTAGGCTTGAATTTTGGACACCCAACCACTGTATAGGTTGAAAACAAGTTAAACACTAAGGGAATAAAAAGTTGTGATAGAAACAATGAAACCTATTCGGATTGGCAAGGCTGATTTCTCGGAATGACAGTTTTCAGAGTAAACTTGTAATGGCCATATCTTGGGCAATTCAATGAATTCTTACACAAAATTTGGACAGAACAAACCTTCGTAAGTGAGGAAACCCCCTCCAAAAATCACAATTAGATTCGCACCAGAACAGAAGTTACGGTGAAAGAAACCCCACTGGCCAAAATGGTGCAAGTAAAATTACAGTTACATATACTATCTTAAAAATGGCACACACTCACCAATCCGCATCCAATTAAGCTCAAATTTCATACACTCTGCTTCAATCCAATAAAGAACAAAATTCCAAATTCTGATTTCTTATTGTTCTTTTCATAAATTCAGCTTTGACACCAATTAAAGACTCATTATTGGTGATTATCCATCTCGATATCAATCGAAAACTCACTACTAGTGATTATCCGTCCCAATACCAAATTGAAGACTCACTACTAGTGATTATCCGCCCCAATATCAATCAAAAACTCACTACTATTGATTATCCGTCCCAATACCAAATCGAAGACTCACTACTAGTGATTATCCATCTGTTATCAAATCGAAGACTCACTACTAGTGATTATCCATCCTACTATCAAATTGAAGACTCACTGCTAGTGATTATTTGTCCCGATATCAATAGAAGACTCAATGTTTATGATTATCCATCCCCATATCAATTGAAATCTCACTGTTAGTGATTACCCATCCTGACATCAAACAAAAACTCACTACTGAACTGAAGAAAATTCTTTAACTTTCTTTATTCTTTCTTACTTGTATGATTTCTTTTTCTTTAAAAACATGTTGCATGCATAATCATAGTAAATCATCACATTCTCGAATAACATATTATTTTAATCATTAATTGTAATATCCAAGAGATTTTGAAGTAACAGAAAAGAAATTAGAAGAGAATGTGATTGGATAATCACCAATAATGAGTCTACCTTCTGAAAATTGTAAGCAAATAGAAGAAAGAGCAAAAGTAAGTAACAATGATTACATCTTGGCTTTATAGCCTACATCACAGGTTCTTGTTTTTTATAAACTGCTTCTTCAACTCTGCCTTGAAATTTAAAGGTGTGTGCTTTAGTGGTGCTTCTTGTTTTAACTGTTTTCATTTCATGGTTGAAATTGTGTGCACTATAAGAATAAAGAAAAGAAGTGTAAAACATGTAAAAGGATCGATTGTGGCTGGGTTTGAAGTTGGTTGTCCAATAAGAGGTGGACTAAATTGTACCAATTTGATTCCCTAGAGTGTACCCAACGATTAGACTGAAAAGTGTAAGATAAAATGAAAGATTGAATTATATATATGTTGCTTAAATGACTTTTGACTACGTTTTGTTACTTACTGAGTATTTCAACTCAAAAACGAACCTGTGATGTAGAAGGAAATGAGGACATATGTATTGATGAACACGATAGAGTTAACTATGGATGAGGCTTTTAGTAGGTTGAATATATGGATTATGACTGTTGCAGCTATGGGAGGTGGTTGGATAATAATCTGTAGGCTTTGTAATGGAGGGAGACTCAAAGTTTGTATATTTGAATAATGGACTATTTAATAAAAATGTTTTATAAGTTAACTTACCATTGTAATTATATTTTGCATGTGTAAACTGTGGCAAAACTTGCAATGGATGGATGGAGATAATTAACGAACAGTAAAGAAGAAAACAAAATGAATATACACATATATATGACTCTCTAAGGTTTAATAATAATTTTGATGGTATGACTTCCACTGCATAGATAGTCAAACAATTAACACATACAGAAAGAGAAGTTTTTTAAAAAAAAAAATTTGTTCTGTGACATTAATACTATCAACTCAACATAACAAATTCTTAATCATCCAAATAATCACAACCATTATATCATGTAAACCCTAGTATCTTGTGATGTAGGCCGTCAAGCACATGCGGTCATTACTTACCTTGGGGTCTTAGCAATTATCCAGTTTATCTCCTTGAGTTGAGGAACCAAAAACGTATCACAATATTTGTTAGCATCCATATTAGCCATCCATTACTTTGGTAGATTACTAAACTCCCAATATCCATAATTAATCACGTAAATTCCATTTATTAGTTCAACCTCTTTTGTCATGCTTACATCATCCAAAATAGGGTATTCTTATTGTTCATAATCATGTTCACCTCACTACTTCACTAAAATATCTAGAGTTCATAACTTGGAAGTAGGAAGAGATACAAATGCTATGAAAAAACATTTTGATAAGAGGTTGTTCGGATTCAAAAAATGTCGATGAGTGCTCAGAGGTTAGACTAAGGACATAGCTTGAATATTATAAGGTCATAATTGAATACCTTAATAGTCATTCCCCCTGAGTACCTATAAAGAAAACACTCAAAATATTGATAAAGAATCTCCATGCTGATAGGGAATCCGTGGCGCATCATCCTCCTAGGGTTTAAAAGAATTTGATCTCAAATCTAGATTTTTTTTCCATAATTATCTTCAAAACAAAGAGAGCTACCTTGCATGAAGAAAGTAGCATAGGTTTAAAAATCATCAAGGCCAAAAAGAGAAGAAAAATATGTGACAATGAAGTTGGCCGACACTCTAATCTTTTATAGCATTTCCAACACAAGCATTTGGCAAATACTCTTTTTGTGCTACACAAATAAGGATTAACATGGTTACTTGAAGCAAATCCATTATCTTGGAGCAAGAAAAATTAGTGGCCACCACCCTTGACGTTTCTCCAACAAATGCCAAAGATCCACAACAAGAAAATTAATGTTTGGCCCCATTTAACAAACATGTATCAAGATTGAAAACACTCTCCTTATAGTCACCAGTATCTTGCAACAAGGCCAAACCAATACCAACATCAATAAAATTTAGGGACTTTCTCCAACTATAATTAGTTCTATTGTCTCCAAAATTGCTAGGAAGTTTTACATCAAGACGTTTTTGTATAAACAACAATCTTCTAATTCTACCACTACACATTCCAAAATTACTATCAACAAAATCTTTACCAGATATAAAAAAAATCAACATTAGTCACAATATCAATATTTCTCATCCGCAGGTGTGACGACCCAGTTTTTCATATGCTTTTAAAATACGTGAAATTTAAAACTTTTGTAAGATAACTAAAATCTTTCATAATCAGAGTGCCAAAACTGAGCGTCAAAATCTATTCATTACATTCGTTATAAAAATCATTTAGTAAAACATTTGTGGAAGCAATAATAATTTATTTAAAACATAGCGGAAGCGAAAACATTTTAATTAAAACACGCTAAGTAAAACATGCAAAGAGTTCTATATAATTTGACATGTTTGGTTTAGTTAATTACGCTAAACATGCTCATACAATTATTATTCTACTAATCTACACATGCTTGATTTACATAAATGAAACAAGTATTAACAATTAATAAGCTACAACGAATAATCTCATGAATTGCACGGAAACTACAGCAAGAGAATATAACTAATTGTACAAAATAGAATTCAAAGTCTCTATTCATAATTGATCATACGTGCATATCATTTCATCATTCATTTTGTCATTCTACCCTATGACTTAACGACATCATTCATCATTCATTCATCACATTTCTCTACAATAAACATTAGCAATTAGAGATACAATTTTTATTCCTTACCAAAACCAAGGAAAGCAATAAGCATTACAATGAATTTAAATAATGAACATAAAAAAAAGTCAATACAATTCACAACTACTTGTGGTGTAGGGCGTCCACATGGCCACGACACACCAAATTCCTTATATCAAGCTTTAATGCGCATTAGCGTTTAGTTATTATTCTTCTTATCTTCTTCTTTTCAATACCTTCTTAATCAAAATGTCTATCATTAGTAGTCATGACTTATAACTTTCATTCTTTCCCGATCCTAATTACATAGTAGTAGTTATAGGAACCCGTTTAACAATTACAATGATTATATCTTATTCCAATTAAGCTAGCCTAATTACTAACATACGTTCATCCAATGAATGGCTCAATACAAAACAACAGAGCATGTTATCAAAGCTTTAATTAAACATGTTTGTTTCCAAGTAACATAACATATCCATCTTGATCAATGCTCAACAACAATTATGCTTTACAATTCTAACAACAGATAAGCTTTCAATTACTAAGCAACCTAACAACATTGAGCAACCAATAATTCCTTCCAAAATTAACATATTATTGCTTCCAAGAGGTTATCCAACAGCCAACAAAACGATCTATACATAACAACCCTCTTCTAGTGCATAACTACACTTTACAGATTGAAACACAGCATCACAACAATATATTCCAACTGCTATATCACAAATCAACCTACATAATCAACATAGATCTACACATCAACAGCATCAACCAACTTTAATCCATTTTTATTTAACAATTGGAATACCAAGATAACTTAGAACAATTTTTGCCTAACGTAATAACTAGCTGGGTATCAATCACCTATTCAGTACCCCAAATTCTATCCAGTTTGCAAATCAACACAACCAAAGAAGGGTTAGGTTACCTGAGGAAATCTGAGAATAGCCAACCTGAGCTGTCAAACCGGGTGGAAGCTCGACCCGAGCTCCTGCAAACTGACCCGACGCTAGAAAATGCCACTAGCGGTGTCCTGAGCCCGAGTCGTGGACTATGACTGTAACGACCCAGATTTTCGTAATTCCTTGAAAATGCGTAAAATTTGAAATTTTTCTTTTTAAAACAAAATGTATCAGAGCGCGTCTAACCAGATCACTACTGACTCTTTCTTTAAAACTCGTTTGGGAAAATCAATTACAAGGTGCGAAAGCATAAATAATAAAATAAAACCATCTGGTTAAAATCTTGCGAAAGCATAAAGAAATAAACCCTTGTAAATCATGGCGGAAGCGTAAATGCATCATTTACAGAGGAAACTAAACAATGGAACATAATATAATAAAACTTATGTGATTACAACCATTTCTCATTTTACTCTTTAGCCTGGCCAGCCCTGAATCTCGTTCATGCAAATTCTTCACCTCTGTTTTGTTACTTGTTTGTCGTTCTCGTATATGACCCTATTATTATCTGTTCATCGTTTGTACCTACACCACAAGTAATACGTGAGCCTGATGGCCCAGTAAGGAAAAGGGTTTAATGCAATTATGCTTATGACTCTCTTTAGTTCATTTGGAATGAGGGCCACCCAAACCAATCCTTTCATTAGCCATTTACTATTTTATGACTTTACTTTAAATCATTCGTTCGTTACTCATACTTCAAGCTGGAGATTGAAGAATCTGTAGTGGTAGGGTAGATCTTTGTCAGCTTCAACCACCTAGAGTAGACAGTCTCGCAGTCCCGACAAGGAAAAGGTAACGTTCTCTTTTAATCCTGTCCACCTGGCTGATCCGTACTTACCCTACCATTCCCTAACTCCCTTATTCTTTTCTTTGTGTCTGTGCCGAGCTAAGCTACAGGACCACAAAGGCCTTTATTAACTTACATTTTACTCATTTTCATCATTTATCCTCACTCATGCATATGTGCGTACCACCCCGTGGCACTCCCTACTAGTTTCTATTAACATGATGCATGGCCATACATTCTCAACCTAATGTGATGCATGATGCATATAACGTAACATTAATAATAATTGAAGTGCGCATTCAAGTAAAAGCAAATTATAATTGAAAGCAACTGAAATGGAAAGCGCATATAATAAATAACGGTAATTGAAAGTAAATGAACAGTAAATAAACGGTAATGAAGGAAGTCTGCCGAGCATCACAAATAAAACATTTAAATCACATAACCATCAAGGAAATATCACCGTAAAACTCACGCACTCTACTTGTGGTGTAAGGCCTCAATGGCCAAAACACCCCTATTTCCTTACCTCGTAGCGATAACACATATTAGCACTTAATCTTCATTCTTCTTCTCTTCTTGTACCTTCACAATTTAATAACGCTTAATCATCAATCTAATCAATTAATCAACTTATTAATCTCAACACATTCCTTATTCATTACTTAGGCACTTATAATTTCCGTCCATTTATTTTCGTCAACATTATCCATTAACACCACTTTAACCAACCATGCATATTTCCCCAACAATTATTCTTCGTTTCCACTTTCTAGCTTCAAACAATGGTTAATTAGACGGGCTAAATCCCAAAACATTCCAAATTGGCAGCAGCTATGCCAATAAAAAACAGACAACAATATACATACTCTTTTATCTTCTTTCCTTAAGACATTTTAGCACAATTATCCACTACTAATTCGAAGCAGAAATTGAATCAGCATATCACATCCCCGCCGTGCCCAACGAAACAACAAACTCATTTGTCTACACAAAATCTCCATGGCCCAACCAAATATGACTAACAGAGAATCCAAATAGCCCAACCATGCATAATTATCAAATCTGTAACTAAACAGAAGCTCATTTCCAAGCAGCAAAACATCTCCATAAATTAATTCATAAAGAAAACATGGAGGAATCGATACCTGAAGAACAACTAAACGTTGACCTCCTTCTTTATTCCCTTCACTGCTCCCAGCCATCATTCCAAGGAACATCAAAGAGCATGCTCTATTTCTGTCACCTCTCTTTCTCGGCTCAGCACACCCCATACCAGCCCTTCTGTTCATTCTCTCCTCCTTCTTGTAGTTAAACATCCAGCAGAAAAACATTTTGCCAACAGGATGCAGCACCGCAGAGAGGATTCCTCTCGCATGCCTGACAGCCTCTCCAGCTTTTTCTAAGTGTGTTCCCCATGCTGATTCCACACTGGACACAGTGTCTGCTTCCTCCAGAGCAAGGACCGGTTCGGCATTAGAGAACCAATAGGCTGGACCATGGCCTTTGGCCGGTCTAGCTTGAACCGCCCAAACCAACGCCCCTGCCTCTCAATGCCAACATCAGATTCTATCCCTGTAATGCCCTCCAGCCAACACACGATCCACATAATGCAAAGGAGGGGGAAACTTGGCCAAACATACCTAAAATCGTAGCCAAAACTCGCCACGACCAAAGCTTTGATTCGTCCATCCCGTGAAGCCCTAGCCGCACTCACGTAAGCTCGCAGCCTACAGTCGGTTGCTCGCCTGCTGCCAGTGTCTGCCTCGTCGTTGCACGCTCCATCGTTTCTCCCTCTCCCTCGCTCGTCTCTCCTCTCCCTCTCATTCGGGTCCTTCTCTCATTGGGCTCCTCTTCTTCGATTGAATGGCCAGAGGCCAAATGAATATCTCCTCTTTTAATGTCCAGTCAAGTCCATTACGCGTGAACCAGTTCAGCTGAACCGGTTCATGTCTTCCCTTCCCCTTTATTTCAACTCTTTAATCCATTAAACCTTCACTTTATTAAATCTCAATTATTCCCATGTATTTAATCCCATTATATTTAGCTCCCAAATAATCCAAATTAAATCTTCCACTAATTTAATCAATTGAATTAATATTTATTTTAATTTCCTTAAATTATAATTTAACAAATATCTCCTTGGTAATACCCCAATAAATATCTGATAAATCCAACTAATTAATTTTTCAATTATTCTTAATAAATTCTAGTATAAAAATTTTGAGGTATTACATTCCTCCCTCCTTATATTAATTTCGTTCTCGAAATTTGCCAAGCGTAATAATCTCACTAACGCTAACTATGCATCAATTCTCTCCCCTTAGGTACCTCCTATTTTTTTACAGCTTGTCCAACTGCTGCCACTGGATCATCTTGACTACATCCAAACGCGTCTCTTTGTACCAAAGTCGATCCAGCCCTCGTACTTACTCACCACACTTTCGCTGCGCAACTCTGATTATATCTATTTCCCAGAGAGAAATGCCTTAACCATGACTATTCATCTCTTTTCTCCAGGTCAAACCCGAACATTGAGAGCAGCGAGGCAATTTTCTTATATCCAATTATTGCTTAAATCGAATAAATGTTTCACCGTTGCCGCTCAACTCCTGAGCCTGCAACATTTTCTCCTTAATTGGACATTCCACATTAAATCTTTCAACTGATCCCCAAGTGATTCAACACCAAGGAAGAGTCTCATCGAACTTCTTACCACCATTAGACTCATAACTTGACGTTGAACTCACCTCTCCTTCACCGTCCTTCTCTTCAAGTCCCCTACACTTCATGACTTAAGACCTCGTACTCATACTTCACTCATGACTTTAGTATACTTGAACGTACTCTCCATCATCAAATCCGTCCATTCAAGTTTTCACGAGTTATGAGCTACACCGCTCCATGGCTGAGTCAGACGTGTTCCGTCTTGCTTCTCTTTTTGTATTTGTACTCATTTTCGATTCGGGTTCAGCTCCTTTTCCCGTTTCTGTTTCCATTCCCATTCCCGTTTTCATTCCCATTTCCGTCTCCGTTCCCGTTCCCATTTTCATTCTTGTTCCCATCTCAATTTTCATTCTCATTTCTGTTTTCGTCTCCATTCCCAAAAATCACTATGGAAACTTCATTTCTGTTTCCATTTCTGTCTCCGTTCCCATTTCTGTTTTCGTTCCCATTTCTGTCTCCGTTCCCATTTCTTTTTCTGTTTCTGTCTCGATTTCCGTCTCCGTTTCCGTCTCCGTTTCTATTTCAGTTGTTGTTCCAATTTCTACCCCCGTCTTTGTTTCTGTAGTCGTTCCAGGAGAAGCTCAACCAATTAAATCCGCTCTTGCCGTACAGTTGTGCAGTCACGTTCTTGATCACCTTGATTGGTTTCGAACCAAGATAGAGAACATAATCCAAGTCTGACATAAGTTCCACCATCCATTTGACTTAATCCAATATTCGAGTTCAGTACTTAATCCAAGTCCCACAGACAAGAATGGAGTACCTCATGTCGGAAACCGCCGTCAACTCCAAGTTGGTCATACTACCCGACTAGACCCTGAACCTCTCGTCCTTGTAGGAAATGTAACCTAGCGCATTCTGTGACGACCCGTCAATTTAAAACTCTTTTCCTTTACTTAAAATTTAGCGGAATAAAATTTTTCTTTTAAATCGAAGAGATAAATCAATCAAAAAAGCATTTACTAAATAAGAAAAGGAAACTTTATCAGAGTTCAAGCGGAAATTGTTTTACAAACTGAAGAAAACGTTCAAACAACTTTAACTAAAACATTTGTCTTTGAAATCAAACTTAAAGAAAAACAACTAAATTTTTTTTCCTTTGGAGAGCCATGGCCTCACAGGTCTACTTCGCCGAATAACTCGCGTCCTCCACGGGGAACGCTTCCTCTTCCACTCCCGGACTAATAAACTCGTTAAAATCACCTACACCACAAGTAGACACTATATGCCCAAAAAGGCTTAGTAAGGAATTGGAAAACAAACAAAGCACAATAAATGTTTCTAACTGCTTATATCGGAAAGGGATCCACCCAACCGTTCTTTACTTACTGTTACATCTTTCTTACTCGTGTCTCGAGTTAGGAGACTAGGGCACCCTATAGGCAAATGGGGGGAAACTCGGCATCTAACACCCTATAGTAGACAAGCTTATCTATCCCATGGACAGGAAGATCTCATTTGATTTACAGAGTCTACCGGTTAGATCTGAACCATTAACCCGGCCACTATCAAGTTGGGAGATTAGGACACCCTATAGGCAAATGGGGGGAAAACTCGGCATCTAACACCCTATAGTAGACAAGCTTATCTGTCCCATGGACAGGAAGATCTTAATTTGGTTTACCGAGTCTACCGTTTAGATCCGAACCATTTACCCGGCCACTAATTCTCTTACATTCATTACTAATTGTTTTATCTCACATTATGAATACCAACCCAATTGTGGTATTTCCTAAGGGTTTCTAAGATCATGAACTCACAACCCTTAGACTCTAGCAATTCAATCTAACATACATTTGCTATTTCAAGGAATAAATCTTAAAACTATCAAGTAATCAAATAAAATTTCTAACTACAAGCAATTACGAAATCCACAGCACTAACAACATCGAATTTAAAAGACTAGCAGTAAAGCATACGATAGATATTTTAACGAATTAAGACAACGAATTATAACGATATATACACGCTTCATTCTGCACATTTTTAATAATTAAAAAGAAACGTATTAACGACAATGACTTAACTAACTAAACAACAAAATAGACACAAATATACTTGGAAATCTAAAAGAATTGATTGCGAAGTATAAACACGCTTACAATTGAACAAAATCTAACCTAGTGAGTTTCATGCTTTTAGGATATTCACTAATATTAAAGATAATATCACAGCGAACAACAAAGCATTTATGATAATTAAACATGCTACTAAATCGATGAATGATTATACGTACGTGCTCATAGTATTACAATCTAATCACAAAATGCAAACTGCGAACATGCTGTAAATTCCAAAAGATAACAGTGAATTATACCCTGTTTCACTTGAATGAATTAAACCTAATATGCATAAAACCTATCACAACAACGGATTACATACATAAAGGGTACGTGCGATCTCATTTCGTATTTGACAGGAAGCTAAAACTATCCTAGTGACAATTTAGTAACCGAAACGTACAAATATGCTTAACATCAATTCCAACTATTTACAAGTTATAATTAACACGACAACAAATCTAAGGATTTAAAACATGACTTAGGGTTACTCTTGATTGAACCATATTATCATGCTTGAAAAATACAACTAAAGCATACAACACACATAGAAAGAACAATATCTTGGCATAATAGAAATCAGAATAGAATTGAAACTTGAAATTAGCACAATCAACAACATATAATCCTAACCAGTCCCAAACTCCAAATGGAGTTACATGCAATAAAAACAACTAAAAATCGACATCAATAAGTCAAGAATACAGGATTACATACTAAACTACAACATGACAAGAGAAAAGCACAAAGACTAATATAACTCATACAATTGAAATCAAATACACAACTTTTACTTGTGGGTAGGGCTTTTGGAATGCCACTAACCAATTCCTTACCTTCTTTGCTTCGGAAAATCGGAGGTGTGAATTTCTCCAATCAATTTCTGGCACAATCTCCCAACTCAATTTTTTAACGTACCCCTCCAGCCCCTCATACCCATTCACCATGGACGTTTATATATCCTTAACTAGCTAGAGAGGGTCGGTTTAGTATGGGGTGGGGGATGGCTATCACGAAAATGGAGAGAAAATAGGGAAAAGTGGAGAGAAAATGGGGAAGAACATGGAGAGAGACGGTTTACAAGCAGATTTCTTGTGAATCTGTGTACTTCCGGACACATGAGGATGGATCTTTTTGCTTCCTCATCGTCCGTATTGCACCACAATTGAAAACAGATTCATTTCGGACGCTACCATTTAGCATCCGCCCCATCCGTATATGTCGTCCGTGACATATCAGAACATTACAGATTCAAATCGGACGCTACACTCCTGCGTCCGCACCGTCCGCATGTGTCGTCCGCGACACTCCAGAATCTTACAGATTCAAATCGGACGCTGCACTTCTGCGTCTGCGCCGTCCGCATGTGTCGTCCGCGACACTCCAGAATCTTACAGATTCAAATCGGACGCTGCACTTTGGCATCCGCTGCGTCCGTTGCATCCGCAAAAGCATAGTATGAGGATGCCAGAATGTCATCCTCCTCGTCCTCAACCCTAAATCTCACTAATTTCCTTAACAAATTCAACCCAAAATTACTCCAATTTGTAACCAATCATCACACTACACATAATTGAGTATTTAACCTCAATAAACATCATTTTCGACTTAAGAAGATTAAAATACAATTTCTTAGAAATTAGGAAAATACGGGGTATTACACATTCTTAGTCAACTGCCCTTCAACACCCTTCTCGTCCTTGAGGGAATTCTAACCTACGGAGGAACTTAGTTTCACCCAAAATCCAACAAGTTCCTCTTTCAACAACTTTCCATAAAAGTCCAAACCTTACTCTCTTAATTCCCCCTCAAATGTCAATACTAAGTTGGCAATTACTTGGCTAGTAGAACCCTATTCTTCTACTTCAGGTTAATCCTAAGTGTTCTTCTCTTCCCGTAACTAATCTAGAGAACTACGTTCATCTATCTAGTTAGTCTACTCTGTCATTACCTAGGCGATTCGGTTAGTCATCTAGTTGATTCAACTTTGCTTGAGATTCTCTTCTTACTTATTTTTCAAAAATTTGGGCAGAGTCTGCCCTGTTTTTACACTCCCCCAAAGCTATAAATCCTGTATAAAATCCCAAAAAGTTCCATAATAGTTCATCCAAAATCCAAAATCTAAATTCAAATGTATCATCCAAAATATATCGAGTACAACCGCGAATCTATCATCCCAAAAATACAAAACAAAATACTCATCATCATTAAGTCCACTATTTCTTACAAGTTATCTCCTAGCAATTCATCCATCAAATTAGAATTAGAAATCATGTATTAGTAAAGTATTAAGAAGTTTACTTACAGCGATGAAGGATTTTCCACATCGAGGCTCGTGTTGGCAGACAGACTACTTTACCTAGTTTGACTTTTACAAAATCATTTTACTTAATAAAATGTATGAGAGCTCGATTTTTAAAACGTAGTAAAGCAAAACAAATTTGCTCTGATACCAACTGTAACGACCCAAATTTTCGTAATTCCTTGAAAATGCGTAAAATTTGAAAATTTTCCTTTTAAATCAAAACGTATCAGAGCGCGTCTAACCGGATTGTTACTGACTCTTTCTTTAAAACTCGTTTGGGAAAATCAATTACAAGGTGCGAAAGCATAAATAATAAAATAAAACCATCTGTTTAAAATCTTGCAAAAGCGTAAAGAAATAAACCCTTGTAAATCATGGCGGAAGCGTAAATGAATCATTTAAAGAGGAAACTAAACAATGTAACACAATATAATAAAACTTATGTGATTACAACACAATCAAACCGGTGGTTTTCAACACAATCAAAGAAGGGTTAGGTTATGACTAGAAAGGGAGAACGAATGGAGAATACTCGAACATATTCTCCCTTCCAACACAATCGTTCTCCTTTCGGCATACTCGAACATATTCTCCACCATCAAATCCATCCATCCAAGCTTTTCTGAGTTATGAACTACACTGCTCCATGGCTGAGTTGGACGCATTCCGTCTTGCTTCTGTTTTTGTATCTATAACCGTTCCCGTTTCTGTTTCAATTTCTGTTCCAATTTTTGTTCCCATATTTGTTCCAGTTTCCGTATCTGTTTCTGTATCAGTTGCCATTTCTGTTTTTGTTTCTGTTTTCGCTTCTATATCTATTTCTGTTTCTGTTTCCATTCCCAGAAATTTATTTCTAGAAACTTTGTTCTCGTTTCCTTTTCTGTATCTGTTTCGGTCGTTTCTGTTTCCATCTCTATTTCTGTCTCTGTTGCTGTTTTCGTTCCTGTTTCAGCTTTTGTTTTCATTTCTGTTTTTGTTATTCATTTCTGGAGAAGTTCAACCGATTTCCTCCATTCTTTGCTGTACAGTTGTGCAGCACGTTCTTGGTTACCTTGAGTGAGTTCGAATTAAGATGGAGAGCATAATCCAAGTCCGACATAAGTCTTACTATTTCTTCAACTACAAATCCAATATTACTCCACTTATGTCTAAAACCACCGTCAACACTAAGTAAGAAGAGAATCTGAATTTAGTCCTAAAGGTTCTTCCTTTCCTCCTTAAACTAATCTATCATCATCCAACCCGTTTCCCGTTACCATCTAAGTGACCTCGGTTAATTGTCTAGTTGGTCTAACCCGTTAATACCTAGGCGACCTCACTCACTTATCTAGATGATCTATCCTCGTTTGGGATTCTCTTTTTCACTTATTTTCCAAAATTTGGGTAGAGTCTCTCCTGTTTCTACACTCCCCTAAAGTTATAAATCCTGTAAAAAAATCTCAAACAGTTCCAGTATATTCACCAAAAATCCAAAATCTCAATTCCAAAATGTAACATCTAAAGATATCGGGTAGACTCACAAATCTAGAATCCCAAAAACAAGCAAAACACTTATCGTCACGCCTACTTAGTCCCCTAATCCCTATATATTATTTCCTAACAAAGCATTTATCAAAATAGAATAACAAATTGTGTATTAGTAAAGTATTAGGAAGTTACTTCCAAAAGATGAAGGATTTTCCACGTAGAGGCTTGTGCTGGCAGGCAGACTACATTACTAAGTTGACTTTTATGAAAATCATTTTACTAAGCGAGTTATAGACTCAGTTTTAAAAATGATTATCAAAGCCGTTTAAAAAAATTATTTTTAAAACCACTGCTCTGATACCAACTGTGACGACCCGATTTTTCGTAAGCTTTTAAAATACGTGAATTTTAAAACTTTTGTAAGATAACTAAAATCTTTCATAATCAAAGTCCCAAAATCGATCGTCAAAATTCATTCATTACATTCGTTATGAAAATCATTTATTAAAACATTACGGAAGCAATAATAATTTATTTAAAACATAGCGGAAGCGAAAATATTTTAATTCAAACACACTAAGTAAAACACGATAAATAAATCGCTACTTTTACAAAACACTTTACTCGTCTTTAGCCTTACCAGCTACAAGCTCTGCCCATGTAAACCTTTCATCGACTGCTTTGTATTCTATTCGTCGTTATTCTTGTCATATACATATACCTACACCACAAGTAAACTGTAAGCCCAAAAGGCTTAGTAAGAAAAGGGGAAAATGCATATGCAATGCCTCTCTTTAGTACACTTGGAATAGGTCCGCCCCAAACCAATTTTTTCATTACGTTTTATTCATTTGTTCATTAATCGTATATCTAGTTAGAAGTTGAAGGAACATGTACTAGATAGAATAGTTTGATCGGCTTCTAGACCTAAGTCGCCTAGATCCAAACTACCCATCTGCCCTTCAACCCCCCATTGCATCATTCATCATCATTCATTGCATTCTTTCATTTCATTTTCCTCACTCATGCATGTGAGTACCACCTCGAGGCCACTCCCTACTTGTTTCTATTAACATGATGCATGTTGACATAACATAAAAGAATAATGAATTAAGATGAACAACAAATATAGGAGGCAATGAATGGCAAACATAACACAATCAAAGTTAGGCATAGATAATAATAGAGAGCAACGTACAAGATGCTTAATTCTACTAAATTTAACAATTGAAGTAAAGCAGGATGATTAAACTATTCACGTGTAAATTATCTAAGTGAATTAAACATGCTTAACATACGAATTATGGGAATGAACTTAATAGTCAATTTAGGGAAGTATTCTTAACAATCAATTATTTAATGTATTAATTAAATGACTAAAAGAAACATGCTACAATTAGTTTACAACTAATTATGTGCTGATTAATTTAACTAGTCATACTCAGGTTACTTAAAGCACTCAAATGATAGATTTCATCCTAATTGATTTATCATGCTTTTATTTCAATGAATTAAACGTGCTAGTTAATTAAACATGCAAAGAGTTCTATTTAATTTGACATGTTCGGTTTAGTTAATTACGTTAAACATGCTCATATAATTATTATTCTCCTAATATACACATTCTTGATTTACAGAAATGAAATAAGTATTAATAATTAATAAGCTACAACGAATAATACCATGAATTGCACGGAAACTACAGCAAGAGAATATAATTAATTGTACAAAATAGAATTCAAAGTCTCTATTCATAATTGATCATACGTGCATATTATTTCATCCTTCATTTTGTCATTCTACCCTATGACTTAATGACATCATTCATCATTCATTCATCACATTTCTCTACAATAAACATTAGCAATAAGAGATACAAATTCTATTCCTAACCAGAACCAAGGAAAACAATAAGCATTACAATGAATTTAAATAATTAACATCAAAGAAAGTCAATACAATTCACACAACTACTTGTGGTGTAGGGCCTCTACATAGCCACGACACACCAAATTCCTTACCTCAAGCTTTAATGCGCATTAACATTTAGTTGTTATTCTTCTTCTCTTTTTCTTTTCAATACCTTCATAATCAAAATGTCTATCATTAGTAGTCATGACTTATAACTTTCATACTTTCCCTATCCTAATTACATAGTAGTAGTTCTAGGAACCCGTTTAACATCTACAACGATTATATCTTTTTCCAACTAAGCTAGTCTAATTACTAACATACGTTCATCTAATGAATGGTTCAATACAAAACAACAGAGCATGTTATCAAAGCTTTAATTAAACATGCTTGTTTCCAAGTAACGTAACATATCCATCTTTATCAATGCTCAACAACAATTATGCTTTCCAATTCCACCAACAGATAAGCTTTCAATTACTAAGCAACCAATAATCCCTTCCAAAACTAACATATTATTGCTTCCAAGAAGTTATCCAATAGCCAACAAAATGATCTATACATAACAACCCTCTTCTAGTGCATAACTGCACTTCACAGATTGAACACAACATCACAACAATATATCCCAACTGTTATATCACCAATCAACCCACATAATCAACATAGATCCACACATCAGCAGTGTCAACCAATTCTAATTCATTTTTATTTAACAATTGGAATACCAAGATATCTCAGAATAATTTTTACCTAACGTAATGACTAGCATGGTATCAAGCACCTATTCAGTACCCCAAATTCTATCCAGTTTGCAGATTAACACAATCAAAGAAGGGTTAGGTTACCTAAAGAAATCTGAGAACAGCCAACCCGAGCTGTCAAACCGGGCCGAGTTACTCGGGTCGGCCACATCTGGGTGGAAGCTCAACCCGAGCTCCTGCAAATAGACCCGACGCTGGAAAATACAGCCAGCGACGTCCTGAGCCCTAGTCGTGGACTAAGACCCCTGCCATCCTCATCCCGAGCCGTCGTTGACTGAAATCGAGAGAGCACCGACGATCGACGTCAAATCTGACGACCCGACGCTGTTTGTCTCGCAAAACCTGACGCTTCACACCGTCGCCAACTTTTCGCTCGCCATTCGTCAAGACACCGCCTCTGAGCCCGAGCTTTGTCGTCCGTCAAGCGCACTCGCCCTTCTCCTAATCGCCTCCTCCCTCTCTCTCTTTCGTCGGGTTCTCTCTCTCTTCCCCCTTCCAGATTCTTTTCCAAAAACATAAAAATAACCTAATTTCCTCTCCCTTTCTAATTGCTTCTCAACCAAACCGGCCCTTCCTCAATTCCTGAACTGAACCGGTTAATCCCTCCATGTTCTCTTCTCTTTAAAACACCAATAACCTAATTCTTCCCCCTTTTAATTTATTTTATTCATTATTAATTCTAATCCCACTTTAATCCCCTTATTTCTTAATTTCTCCTTTTGATGATCCCCTCTAAATTATTTATCCCACCTAATAATTTATTTTATTAAATTAATATTTTTTCTAATTTCCCATAATTTATAATCTTACGAATACGTCCTTGGTAATACCCCGATAATATCCAACTTAAGAAGTCGGAGTGTTACAGCAGGGGTTGAACGAAATCATCATCATCAAAATTTTTGATCCAACCAATTTTAAAAAGCCAAACAATTAAGGAATTTGACGGTATGTACCTTTGCAAAGGATACATTGGATGGCTTGCTTATGTATCCCATTTGGAACCCTGAGAGGGGGGACGAGTGATAGTCAATGCTCAAATCATCCTTCCAAATATTTTCAACAAAAGAATTTCATCCTACATATATTGCATATTGAACCTCATCAATTTTATTTTTTGAGGCTTTGTGTTCATAGGTCGAGGAAGCTAGCAACCATTTAAATAGCATGAAGACTAGCTCCTCAATTAACTCTTCTTCTATAGTGATGGTCTCTAACTTTGGTTTTGAATGATTTAGTAGAGCCTCTAGTGGTGACACATTGGCCACTCAATCTGTCTTCTTCTTCGAGAATAATTATCGAGGAAACACCCTTGCAAACAAGACATTCATATTCGTAGAAACCCACATTAGAAGAATCTCCTCCCATGCTTTGAGGGTCTAACAATAGTAAAGGTCTTTTCTGAGATAGTATAATCTCTTCTTCAATTGGCTCTTCTGCCCATACGAGTTCTTTCACCACCATAACATGATCTTGTGCTGGCAAAAGCGGAGCACATGCAACACTTAATTTCACTAACAAGTTATCAAGTAGATGTGATATATTCTTCAATGAGGCTTGAATGTCAATGAGTTGGTCCAGACTGCTTCAGATGGAATCGGCTCCACTCCACTTCTTTCTTTACATAGGTGGAGGCTTGGTGGTACTCAACTTTCTAGGAGTAAGTCGATTGGTGCTGAACTTAGAAGATCTCTCCTCAAAATTAGAGTATGGTGGTGAGGTTAGACCCGACTGAGAACGTTTTGGAGCATACTTTCTTCACATGAGATGCTTCATCATGCTCCATGAATTTATGGCTTCTTCACCACCTTCCCTTCTCTCTAAATTTACCTTTCTCCACCAAAGGAAAACTTTTACTTAGAGTCTTGATGAAGCAATTTTTATTTTTCCCTTATTTGAAAATTCGTGACTTAAAAAAAATTCTTCCAGCTCTTTTTCCCAATTTGCGTAATCTTCAGACCAATCTCACCCGTTAAAAGTAGGAAGAGAAGATTTTAAATCCTCGTCTTCTGTAATGTAATTCCAAGAATAACTCTGGTCTCCTATCATTGTATAGGATGGTATATACAAGAAACAATATCGAATTTTGGCTCTGATACCAAATGATGCACCAAGGGGTGCAACTCTTGAACAAGCACTCGGGTAGAGGCCGGTTGCTGAAATGGAAAACAGAATGCCAACTTTCTATTTGTGTAACTTATTCTTTGGTAATCCAATCAGTACCAAATTTGAACCACAATCAATATATCCAAACTAAAATGTGCTATCCAAAAATCAAGCAAAAATTGAAAAAGTAGATGAAGTTATGCTTTTGCAAAATTCACTCCCCCGAAAGGGTACCAAGAAACACAGTTTGTAGTCCAAATATGAAAGAATCACAACTTAAGCGACTCAAAGCCAAATGATATGAAATTTCGACCACACTTTCCTTTACTTTTTTATAGAAGCCCATCCAAAAAATCATGCAAAAATTCAAAAAGGAGTGGAAGATATACAAACATAAAATGCCCTTCCCTGAATGGCACCAATAGAACAGTTTTCCATAGAAAAAGGATGACACACAACTTTCGTTTCTCTAAACAAATTAACGTGATAATTGAACCACGCAACCCTTGAAAGGTAACCAACAACCCTCCAAATTTTAGAGTCCAATTTATTTGGGAAGAGAAACAATAACAGTCACTTACAAGCTACTCCAAAGGATACTATGTTGGCAACTTTTGTCTTCAATGGATTCCTTTAAGGAACCTCTCCAACTTGCTTCACAACACATCTTATAATCTTCCACCCTGGGTGTTCACCTCTGGAAGGAGATGAAGGGAAGAACAGTATAAGAAACCCACCCTAAGACAGCCAAAAAATTAGTGGATTAATGGAGGCTCACTCTCTCTCGGGTTAACCCTTGAAGACGGAGGACGAAAGCAATGGAGGTAACTCCAACACACACAAGTTTTAGTTTAGCTTAAAATTGTCAATTGAGGTTCAGAAAACCCTTAATCGGGGTATAAATATTCCACAAGGTTTGGCCTAAAGTAACAATTACAAAAATAACCTCACAAATGACAAGAACAAAAAGGGGTTCATGGCTAACAAACAAAGCCAAAAACAACCAACAAAAACATTATCCAATCCTCATTGCACAATCTAAAAAAGATAACACATGCATTCATATCATCTACCAAGGAATTAGAATGCCTTAAATCACGTTAGTTTGCCTTATCTTTAGCTGCCCTCACAAGGAAGCATGGTATGAAAAGTGCATGATTTGTCTTTCGGGTGGAAATAACTCTCTGTTAAAAGAGCATTCGACATAGCAAACAAAATCCTAATTTATCGCAAGATTACATTCTAGAAACCTAGACAAGTTAGCTACAAAGGCTATGAAGATTACATTTTTATAAGAGGTTGTTGTGATTGCCAAAAATGTTGATGAGTGCTCAGAGGTTAGACTAAGGACAGATTTGGGAAGTTCCATTGTAACATCCCTCATTTTTTTCCTTTATTTATTTAATATTTTAAAAATGGTTATAAAACTTTCGCTTTTTATTTCACAAACAATATAAGTTATCAAAGTAAACTACATAACTTAATGCAAAACGATTTTCAAAATACTAGTACTTTCCCAAAAAGTCTTCAAACAGTCCTTTTACATTTTCAAAAGTTTATAACTTAACCTACTAATATTTTAGCAAAATATTCATTGATCCATTATATCACATGTCCCACACCAAAATACCAAATTCTACTTGTGAAAATACTATTGTCTCATATGTTCCATAACATATCACCAAAACACATCTGTGGTGCACCACAACCGATAGGTCAATATCGCTGATAATCCAAAACATCATCATGGAGTACCTCCTCCACATTGTGATTGTCATCCAAGTCATTACCTACATCACGGGGGAAACAATGAGCCTAACACTCAGTAAGAATTAGAATGTAATGTAATGCATGACCAAACAATGCAATTAACTCAGGAGTACATACATGACAAACACCGTAGGGCTATGAGGAAGAATTGGCCAATAAACTATAAATATACATATCATGGTCTTCCTCAAGCCGTATGTACTTTTTGTTCCGAGAATGTTGGGGATTTCAGAATGGGAGACAATGAACACTTGATCCCATGTACTTAACCTATTTTCTTTCTAATTGTTTCACTTTATATTTTTATTTTCAACATTTCATTGTACTCATGGGATGTCATTGTTATTCCCGAACCTCCACACGCTCATTTACATAGATTGAACATGTCATGCAAGATGAAACAATTTCATAGATGCATGGAAGTCAATAATATAATGATAATTGAAATTACAATCAAACTTTTCAAACTCATAACTTTAAATCTTCTAACAGCTTTCTATACAATATCTGTATACTAACTTAACAATGAAAGTTAACTAAACCAGTATGTTATGTTGTCTATGTAATACAAATTTAAAGCAATGTTGAACTAGTTTAACAATGTACTCTTTACATCTTAATTTTCCTTTAAACTAGACGTCAAACAAACAAATGATAGTAAAATTTTAACATTAATTAGTATTTGTTCTTAGTATCTATCTTTTTCATCAATTGTGTTCTTATACACATGACCTGTTATATTTTCCTCATACTTTCCTCAATGTGTGATAACTAACAAACGTAATAACTCAATTATTAACATTCAACTTTCAACTTCAATAGCTAACTGAGGAAAACACAATAATTCAAGTCTAAATTCTACACAAATCACTAGCAGATTATCTCAAGTATGTCAATCAAACCATACATACAAGCAATACATGCAAACCCCATGATGTAGGCCTCCATTGGCCACACATCATTCTAATTCTTACCTCTTTCCAAGTCTCCTCCAATAGTTAGCAATTGTCTAGATGATCTCCTTCCAACCATACACACAACACTTCCTTCAAGTATTTCTCCAGCTATTTTGCAGCTTCAATTCCTTCACTTATCAATCACTCATCAATAGTTCTCTCCCGCTCTTAACTCAACCAACTTATATAGACCAAAGCATAAAGACCCAAGGGAGTCGATTCCTCTTCAACAGGGAAGGGGTCCATGCATTTGTCGCCAGGTAATCTTCCTTCCATCACCGCCCAGACTTGTCCGTTGGAGAAAAATAAAAAATCCCTAAATTTGACGAAAAAGGAGCTACAGATTTAAATGGGTTTTCTCGGACATTTTTGACCTTTCGGACGCGGTTAGTCGTACGCGTCTCATCCGCAGTCATCCGAAATCACTTTGGGATGAAAAATTACGTCCCCAGTCCTTCGTCCATACCGTCTGTACAGCCAATTCGGATGCTAGGAAGTGTCCGCATGACACATCCGCATCGTCCGAATTGTCCAGAAATTAGTACAGATTCATTCGGACGCCAATGTTTCTCGTCCGCCATCGTCCACATCGTCCGAATTGTCCCAGAATTAGGACATATTCAAAACAGATGACCCTGTCACCGTCTGCAGTGTCTGCACCTTGACAGTTCAGCGTCCGTACTTTGACAGATCAGAGTTTAGGACGCTAAATATCATCCCTATGCGTCCTAAACTCCCAAATTTTGCATTTTTCCTTAACTTTTTACACTATAATGTAATTGTCACATAACATAACCATATTATTACATTATTAAATCCTATTACAACATAATATATGGATTTATGGTATTTTCATATTTTCGGGACATTACATCCATTATACTTGATCTTCCACCTATGTTTTAGTTTGAATATTATAAGGTCATAATTGAAGAACTTAATATCCCTTTCCTCCTGAGTACCTACAAAGAAAACACTCAAAATATTGTTAGAGAATCTCCATGCTCGGTCATTTAACCAACTTAACTTGTTAGGAGTCAGATGCAAGGTTGTTTTCCTTCCCAATTTATTCACTAGATTCATGGAAATCACATTAGCACAACCACCTCCATCAATAATTAGAAAGCAAACTTTATCTTTGACTTTGCAACAACTATGGAAGTTGTTTTCTCTTTGACAATTATCAATACTTTCTTTGGTAGTGAGTGCTCTTCAAGTGACCATAAGGAGGGGACCCTCTTGAGCAAAGTTTCCACTAGTTATTCCCCCTCATGTGTTTCTTGTTCTTCACTTTCATCCTCACTTTCAATCTCATTAGTTCCTTCTTTTAATACCATCACTTTCATATTCGGACATGGGTAGGCATAGTGTCCAACAACAAGGAACTTGAAACACCTAATCTCTCTTGCCTTTGACTTTGGTGCTTCCATAGGTAGCTTCTTGCTGTAACTTGGATAAGTGGTAGCACCCCTCGTACTTGTACCTTTGTCGTCAAGTTTAGGTGGTGGCTTAGAGAAGCTTGTGTTCCTTTGAGGGAATCAGCTAAACCTCTCTTTCTCTTTTCTCTTCATTTGTCTTTCCGCTTTTAGAGCTAACTTGATCACATCCTCCAAGGTATTATAAGATTGTAGCTCAATAATATCCCAAATATCATAGATTAGCCCTTGGATAAATCTTGCAATAGTTTTGTCTACTGGCTCTTGCAAATCACATCTTGTCTTCAAGGTTTCAAAGTCGGCAACATATTCTTCGATTGATGATGATCCTTGCTTGAAGCTTTGCAATTGATAATAGAGCTCTTGCTTGTAATGACTTGGAACAAAACTTTCACTCATGAGTCACTTCAAAAGTTGCCAATTTCGTATTTCTTCTTCCCCATGTCTTCTCTTTGAGTTAATGTTGTTCCACCATAGGTTCGAATAACTCGTGAACTCAAAGTGATATTAGTTCGATTTTTTTTCTTTCTGAAAAGTTGTTACCATTTAAATATCCTTTCAACCTTTTACATCCATTCAATATAATCATGACCAATGCTAGAAATATTGAACAAAGGGATGGATACCTTGATAATACATGAGTTATCTCTTTATATTGGTCTTCCTCTATGAATGGGGAAATCCCCATACTCAGTTTCCTCCTTTATGAACTCCTCATCACTTTCTGAATGGAAGATCCTTTCCTTTGCCATTGTTGAAAGAGGACACTCCCTTTGTTGGGTCCTTATGTGTTGTTGAAACATGTTTCTGAGCTCATCTATTTATCCTTGTAAACTAGACTTGGCTTCTCATGTTGATGATTGTAACATTTCGTAACCTTTTTACCGTATAAAAATTTTCAATCTTTTTAAAATACTTTTGAGGAAAAACCAGAGTATTAATCAACGGAAGTCTTAACCATAAAATCGTACAATTTATCAGTTTAAAAACATTCGAGGTAAACCAACATTGATACTTGAACACTATTAAAAACAGTTGTCTCTTTAACACATCATTTAAAACAATTAACATATTAAAAATCATTTCCTAAGCCATAACCCACCAAGGTCAACATCGCCAACAGCACAAACATCTCAACCGGGTAACACCCCATCAGCTATGTCCTCAACAAACTTTATCCAATCATTGGCTCCTTACTTACATCATAGGATTTAACTATGAGCCTAAATCTCAATAAGCGATATAAAAATAAAATATGAAACACATGCAACTATACGAAGTTTTCTGTTTTCCATTTCGTTTTTATTTATCTTTTACATATTGGTTGCTTTTACCTTTTTCTGCAATTTTTTTTGTTTTTGTGCCGGACGTAACCAATCGAACCAAACAAAAAACTATTTACTTATAGTTTTCCTCCTTATTCAACAATTTACAGAACAATAGTCCTTCCACTACATCTAAGAACTATAATTTATCAATAGAGCAATATATTCAAGTAGTACCCAACTACTGTTTCAACCCAATAGTTAATTCCATATGGTAATAACTTAAACCAATATAGTATTTATAGTGGCATGAATTTTTAACATATGCATAATATATCCATCAAGTTAATGAACCAATTTCAACCCAATAGAGTGCAACAATTAAAGTAAGGAATATGCCATCCAATTATACCCCACAAAACCATCTTTTGGCAAAACCATTAAAACCAACAAGGTATAACAGTTGAGGCAGTAATCACCCCAATATTTTCCACTTCATAATAATAGAATCAATGAGACCGTGTAGGCAAAAATCACTAGATATAACTCTACTATCAATAGAGAAAAAATTTGAAGAAACCAATACCTAAAGCATTCGAGAACCTAAAACCCCAAAGAATATTCCAATAAACAACTTTTCTCCTTATCTTTTCCTTCAACACATTAAACTTCAGGAAAGACCAGAGAGACAGAGAGCTAATTCCAAAAAATTCCTCACATAACTATTTCTCCTCCTCAAAACTCACAGCACCCTCTTGGCTCTCACTCTCAAAATTTTCTCCAAATAGTGCAACCTCTCCTTCCATCAAACTCTCTCCAAAATTACAAAACCTTCTCAGCCATTTTCACACGGTTTTCTTCTCTACAAATCCCTACTTCCTCCATTCACTATTTATTGGCCACCATTGTTGTCTCTTCAACGTCCATTAAAGTTGAATAGCCAAGGTGAGAGACGCTTCATCATCCAGACGCGTCCATCGTCCAACTTAGAAGCTTCCAGACGACGACGTTTCAATTTCTTGCGACTTTCCATATTGCCAGTCGATCGATTCCTTGACCACGATCGACTGTCAATTCATTCGATCACCGCAATTTTGCTTTCCAACTTACCAGTTGATTAGCGTCGAACAATCAATGCCTTTGAATAATCGACTGCCAATCATCCATAAAATTGCCTGCATTTTAATGCCGATTGATCTATTCCTTTAGTGAACGATCGACCGCCATACATGTAGTGAAATATGCCTTTAAACATCTAAAAACAGCAGCATGCCTTTGAATAATCGACTGCCAATCATCCATAAAATTGCCTGCATTTTAATGCCGATTGATCTATTCCTTTAGTGAACGATCGACCGCCATACATGTAGCGAAACATGCCTTTAAACATCTAAAAACATCAACAAATTACATGCAGCAAAACATGCTTTTAAACATCTAAAAACAGCAGCGAATTACGTTGAATGAAAGCAGCGAAACATGCTTTTAAACATCTAAAAATAGCAGCAAATTACATGAAGCAAAACATACTTTTAAACATCTAAAAATAGCCGTGAATTATGTCGAATTAAAGCAGCAAAGCATGCTTTTAAATCAACTAACATGGCAGCAGAAAATTATCGAAAGTGGAACAGCAGAACGTGCTTCCCAAGCGACTAAAATACAGCAGTAAGTAAGCATTAAACATGCCTCTCATTCGACTATAATTAGCAGCAAATGTCATCAAATTAAAATGGCGAAACATACTGTTGAAACGACTAATGACAGCAATGAACAATGACGACCAAAAAAGCGGTTCATGCTTTCCTAAACAACTATAAATAACAGTAATATCGAATGGAATGGTGAAGCGAAATTTCTAATAGACTAACAAAACAAATAACAGGGTATATTTTTATACCATGAGGTTGAAAGCAGTAAATAGTACGGAGAATATCAATTAGAATGATGAAACATGGCCTTTAATCAACAATATACAACAAGTAATCGAAAATATCAGCAGAGAAAATATCAAAGTGTTCTTATTGAGTCATTTGTTCCTTTCGTTCATATTCATGCTTCATCTATGATTCCATCTACTAGACTTAGCATCAAACAACATTTTCAATAAACATAATAAGCATTGAAACAAGATTTGTTGCATGTCATATAGATAGTAACTATAGAGTAACTCAACCACAGATAAAGAATAGAAACACTAAGAAATATTGCAGGGGATATCGGTAGAATTCATTTAAGACATTTACAGGATTTAACAACTAAACAACACAACGTACACACACGATTTACTTGCGTGTAGGGCCTCTACATGGCCAAGACTACCACATTCCTTACCATCACTGAAGACATAAGGCAGGGACAGCAAACTCCAGCTCCAACTCACATGGCAACAGCTCCAGCAAGGATAGGAGCTCCAACAGTTGGATAGCCGCTTCACGAGCACCAGCAGCACACACCACAACAACAACACTCCACACTAGCTCACACACTCGGCCACCAAAAGAACCAGAGAGCTCTCAACTCAAGCTCTTCAAGGAGCTTTCTCCTCACTGCCTCCATCTCTCTTCCCTTTAGTACAACAACCTCGCAGCACACACTTCCCACCCGACAACATCCTTTGAATTCTTCTAGTCACTGTCCATTCCCAACAAAACACCCATCATTATCCCTTTGTTCCTCCCTGCTTTTCCAAAGGCTGTCGTGTATTGTTTTGTTCCCCAATTTGCCAACCAAGTGCGATGCCAGCTGGAAAGGAGTTGTGGGTTGTCTGCTCAGCAAACAATGCTCCAATCCGAACCAGACAAGCCAAACCTGGTCAAATCCGAGTTGCGGGTCACCATCCGCACCGTCTGAATTCTCCCCCGATGTTCCTCGTGAATCGCCGTTGTCGATCACTCCCAGCAACATCCGATCATCAGAAAGTAGAGGAGGATGAAGAAATCGACTGGGCTTACCTCAACAACCTCGCCTGAAGCCGGAAATTGTTGCCGGCAGACTCCGATCCCAAACCCTAGCCAACGAATGTTCCACTGAACGAACTTGCGTCGTTCCTCACCGCCGGACAACGCCACCTCGCTCACCGTCGCCATCTCCTTGCTCGCTTCCCTTCGTCGTCTCCTCGCTCGCTCGCTCACCTCGGTCCCGATCTCTCTCATTCTCTCGTTCTCTTCTTTATCCCCCCTTCTCTTCAATCATGATTAGGCCAAAGGCCAATTAAAATTCTCTCCCTGTTTTCTTTGTGTTCCAGCCATTAAATGGCGTGAACCGGCTCGGCCTTCCCCATCTCCATTTAATTTTTTCTTTATTTTAATCTTCACTTAATACTAATTAATCCCCTCCTAATCATATTTTAGATCTTAATTTTTAATTAATCTCCTTACAATTTAACCCCTAATAGTTTAATCTCTCTCTTATTTTTATTCAATAAATCCTTAATTTAAAACGATTAAAAGTAATTCCAAACATTATAATTTAATTCATCAAATTAATATATTTATTTTAATTATGGTAAATTCTATTTAATCTTAATAAATAAAATTCTTACAAATACGTCCTTCATAATATCCCGATAAAAAAAATAATTATCCAACTTAAAAAGTCGGGGTATTACAACAACTCATCTTCTTGAACTCCATATAGTGAAAATATCTGTGGTGTTTCCTTTTCTTGTTCCTTGACCATCAACGGACAGTTCATAACTCAATGTCCTTGCTTCTCACACTTAAAACACTGCCCAATACCGAACCTACATTCACCATAATGCTTCTTGTCACACCTAGGACACAATTCAACATGAGAGTTTCTAACCAAAGTTGTATCTAACTCATTCCACACACATTTATCAGTTGCAAATTGATCCACATTGTTGAATGTCCACTTTGCTCCTTTTTCACTTATCTGCCCATCCACAAGTGGTTGATTTTGACTATTCTTCTTCAACTTCTGATCTATTTCTCTCTGTTTAATAACTTGCATCTCAGCCTCCTCGATCTCCAAAGCTTTTATTACTATCATAGAGTATGGCACATCTTCAATACCATATATCTTAATTCCTCGATATACCTCAGCCTTTAGTCCTTAAACGAACTGGTAAATCTTAAGGTCATTAGTAGCCAATAGGTGAGTCGCAAATCGGGATAGCGACTCAAATTTTTGTATGTACTCAGCAACAAAGGCAGTTTGGCAGAGACTTACAAATTCTACCAATTTATGAGTTCTAGCTATTCTGTTAAAATACTTATCAAAGAAAATCTCCTTGAATTTCTTCCAATTGATTTCTCTTACTTCATAAGTTGACTTAATAGTATCCAATACTGCGTATCATGAACTAAAAGGTAGGCAACGCACGAAACCTTGTCAGCTTCATCTATCCTTGCATACTCGAACATGTCCTCAAGGGATCTAACCCATTCTTAAGCCAAAGATGGATCTGATACTTTCCCATCGAAACTTAGTGACTTTAATCATCTAAACCTCCCATCTGGCTTCCTCATGTGCCACCCCAGGGCGAGGATTTCCATTCTCCTCCATTTCCATAAGGCGCTCAATAAAGCGGAACTATTGTTCCACCATGTCAGTCAAGCGACTTATTGTATCTCCCTAAACAATCTGATTCTCTTCAACTCTTTGGTCAGCAGGTCCATTAATTCCTCAGTCAGGAGGTCCAGTATTTTTCCAACCAGCAGGTTCATTCCTTCCAACATTATTATCACGGACTCACCCTTTTCTTTCCCTCACCATTATATTTTCCTACAAATTTAATTCTATAAATAAAACACTATTCTTAATAAAACACTATACTTAATACTTACTATTAATGAAGCATCCCAGCGTTGAGTTTTGCACTATTGGTAGTCTACATAAATGATTTTCACCCGATTATGCTCTGATACCATTTGTAACATCCTGAAACCTTTTTACCGTATAAATTTTTTTGATCTTTTAAAAATACTTTTGAGGAAAAACCAGAGTAACAAACAATGACAGTCTTAACCATAAAACCATACAGTTTAGCGATTTGAAAACATTCGAGGTAAACCATCATTGATAGTTGAATACTATTAAAAACATCTATCTCAATAACACTTCATTTAAAACAATTCAAATACATAGCATATTAAAAATAATTTCCTGAGAGCAATAACCAATCAAGGTCAACATCGCTAACAGCACAAATAACTCAACTGTACATGTCACGGCACTTCTTTATCATCATGCAATGGTTCTTCTTCAAGTTCCATTAGCTTAGTATTACCTGCAAAATAGTAACTCGCTAAGTATGCACTGAGCCTCTTGGCTCGGGAACGCGCGATGAGACCTTGGGGTGCATCATCCTCTCTGGGTGATTGAGGATTTGACCTCAAATCCGATGTTGGTTCCATGTTCTCCTTGGCAACTTGTTCATCCTCTCCCAAATATGGTGACAAATCTTGGACATTAAAAGTATAGGATACGCCATAATCCTTCAAGAGTTCTAGCTGATATGCATTGTTGTTGATTCGTTCGAGTAACTTAAAAGGATCGTCTGCCCCTAGGAGTAATTTGAATTTTCTTTCCAAGCATATGGTGGAGCAACATTAATGCAAAGTATATGGTGGAGCAGCATTAGTTCAAAGAGAAGACAAGGAGGCAAAGAGGATTCTATTAAAGAGACTTATGAGTGAGAAGTTCGTTCCAAGCCATTACGAGCAAGAACTCTACTGTCAATTGAAACACCTTAAGCAAGGTTCCACCACCGTCGAAGAATATGTTGTCAAGTTCAAAACCCTAAAACAAGATGTGATTTGCAAGAGCCAGAAGATGAAACAATAACAAGGTTCATCCAAGGACTTCACAATGACATTAGAAGCATGATTGAACTACGGCCTTATGACACATTTGAAGATGTAATCAAGATGGCTCTAATAATTGAGAGATAAAAGAGAAGGAATTTCTTGAGGGGAAAAATTATTTCGTTGTCACCACCACTCCCAAGGTATGAAAGTTCTTTCAAAAGTCAACAAGCTCAACTTGCTAAAATTAGTGCCTTGTTACAACAACTTGAAGCAAAAATATTGAGCACCCCAATTTTACTAACACAAAGTCATGATGAAGAATTAGAAAGCGAATTAGATTGTCTTGAGGAGCAAATATACGAACCTATAGAAAGCCAAGATGATTCCTTAACAACAACAATACAAGAGGAACCATAAGAGGATTGTGGTGAGAAACAAATTGTGCATAGCCAAAGTTTCAACAATGACAAGGTTTGCTCTTTATTTATTAAGGATGATATTTGTGCAAACATATCCTCAAAGATTTTGATTAAAGGGTCCAGCTTGGAATTATTAATACAAGGAATCACTTACAAACTTTGGTGGCACATTGACAAGGATCAAAATAATCATGGCACAAGTTTAAACACAAGAAAGGGTTGTCCTTTAATCAAATATGAAAAGATTGCCAACAACTTGCCATTCATGGATTGTAAGGAAAGTGATGTGCCCCAAGGTCCCATCACCTGAGCCCGAGCCAATGGCTCATTTCTTTTCTAACATTTTTTATTTATTTTGTAGCTGTCTCTTTCCTAGATAACTTGGAGGAGAATTTTAATCAATTACACTAAGAGGAGCCCATGCAAGGACAAGTGGAGGTCATGCAAAAACATAGAAGAAATGGTAGACTTTGGATTTCCACCTAGAATCTAGCAACTGAGCATTCAAGAGCACTTTTGGCATTCTGAAAGATTTGATATCAAAACACATTCTTCATGACGATTTTTACCAACCGTCTAAGCTGTCCAGAGTTTACTTTTGTGGGAAATTTTGAGCTCATTTGCTATGTCAAATGCTATGTTTACAGAGATCAAAATCCCAGCCTCGGACCTTTTTTCTTTTATGTGTTTAATATTAGGGATATTATTGTAATTTGACAATTAGACAACCCTAATTTTGTGTGGAGCTTTTAAGCTTACCTTAGGGATATGTTGAAACCAGTTTAGAAACCCTAGCATAGCTGCTACAAATCGGAGTGGAGTACCCTCCTCGGTGCTTGGTTCTTGCTTCAACCCAAATCCAACACCAAAAACATCTTCCTATATTGCTTCTTGATCGATCTTGGGAGAGGAAGATTAGTACTAGCTATTCCAGCATCTTCTATTGGAGGTGTTATTGGTGTGAGGAGCTAGAAGATCGAGTCAAAGCCAAGGTAGAGAGGTCTTTCCTTGAAGGATCCGAACCAGTCGCATTTCTCGACAGATGGAGGGCTTGGGGACCAACTTCGTGTTCTATTTTTCTTTTTTTAATCTGCGAATCTGGTTGCTGTGATAGTGTGGAATTTTTGGTATTTGGTTACTTGTTGAATGTTGGAGTTAGCTCTTGAATTGGAATCAGATAGTATGAGTTGTGCTTGTTGTTAATTCCGAGCAGGTTTTCCTTCAGTGCAGAACTCCTCGTGTAGAATGAATTTGAGTGCTAATTTTTGTGTGTGGTTTAGCCCCTGTTTAATTGACATCCCCCACAATTTGAAGTCAATTGGACTTCAGATTTGTGGGTTATTGATTTATCATTCAGGTGGGTCATAATTTGTTTTCTAGTTGTGATTTCTAAACAGCTCTGTGTTTCGGCCATATCTCCGATTGGGTAATGACTTTATGCTTGATTTTTGGAGGACCATTGTTTCTAAATGCTGAAGAATTGGCATTTTTGACAGCATAGGTGACCACGAATAAAAGACTAAGGGATAATATGGTTGCTTGTCATTAGTCGAATCGAAAGAAACAGACGTCCCCTGTGGCAATTTATATGTCTAATGCTCTACGGACAGATTACAACTGTAATACCTCAAATTTCATCATCTTAATTTTACTTGGAATGTGTTTAGTGATATATAGTTTAGTGATTATTGTAATTATATTGAATGGATTGTGGTTTATAAGCCTTTGAAGATTAAGAATTTTTCATGATATACGGAGTTCTACAGAGGAGTGATCGACTAGTATGTGGGTGGTTGATCAAATTGAAGGTAGATTGAATTCTGTTGCTCTTGTGTAGATTTGCGATCGACCAGTTGAGAATAGTGGTCGACCAGTTTTGTGAAAAATTTGAAAATTTTTAGCCACGAGTTGATTTGTGGTCAATTGATAGAATGGTGGTCGACCGGGAATGTGAAAAGTCACTACTTTAGATGAAATTTCACAATTGTAGTTCAAGATTAGAATTGATGACTCAACACTTCATTGTTGAAGAAGTTTCACTTCATGCTAGATAAATGAGGAGGGAAGATAGGGGTCATTTCCTTCATATTAAGAAAGAGTTTAAGAAAGATTTTGAGAGAAAATGAGAGGGGAAAAATCGTGAGAAAAGAGAAGAAAACCTTGAGAGAGAAAAAAGAAGAAGAAAGGAAGAATGGAAGACTTTGACTTCAAGGGATTTAAGGTAAGAAATGATTGTATCTTGTTTGTCTCTTTGGCTTTATCACAAGAATTTTTTATTGTTCTTGGGGATTTGATGTCTGTTTGATAGTTGTTAAACCCGAAAGATCACGTGGTTGCTTGACAATATACTCTTTTATGCTTGTGATTGTTAGATATTAGATTATGTCGATGTTTGATATTTGTATGTGATAAATGCTAAGTTAAATTAATCATGTTGAGGGTCCCATAATATTTTCCTCATAATTACATGTCATAATTTAACATGTATCAATACCCCATGCAATGTGTATTTATCTTCAAATTTTGATTACATAGCGTACACGAGGAAAACAGTATCGAGGTATTACATCTTCCCACCAGAGGCTTGCATAACCGGATAACTCCAATGTCACCATTTGGATTTTTACTTTCTCGATGTAATCATAGTAATCAAAGACACAATCTACCTTGTCAATCCAATCCAAAAAGTCACTGCCATTGTCGGATCCCTTGAAGGGTGCTATGGATACTTTGACATGTCTCATATCATCCTTGCCATGAGATCTTCTCCTCGGACCAGGAGATTCCTCCATCTTGGTTTCTTCCTCATCTTCAACAAATATGCTCTCACTTCGGCCTCTTAACTCAATAGATGTGCTTATTTTTCTTCTTGCCTTAGGAGTCTTAGGACCTCTTACATGACCACTAGAGGGCTCCTCTAATCTTTGCTATAGTTTAGACATCCTTTCCTGAATCTCATCAAGTTGGTGTTACAAATTAGACTCAATCTTATCTTGCTCTTTCTCAGTTGGTGAACTTGATCTTGACATGGTCTCCTTGTTATGATTATATTGAGCACCGTTTCTTGTACTCATTTTTCCACTCAAATCAAACTCACAGAGTTTCAAAAATAGGGCATTTGTGCTCTGATACCAGTTGATGCACCATGGATTACAAAGAACCACAATAAAGAGTGGTGCTAGGTTGATATTCCAAAACAGAACAACCAATTTTCAAACTTTAATAACTCTCAATGCATACAGCCAATCGACCTCAAATTTGCAGGGGAAAATAACTCACAGAGGCCAAGATGCTCACCAAAAATCTCAGTTCAAATCGCAAGGAAATAAAAATTATGCAATCAACAACAACCCACCCGGAAGGAGCTCCAATAAAAACAGATTCGGCTATCTTCAATGATAGTTGCACAAAAACGGGAACTAATTCCAAAAACCACCAATTTGTGAATAATTCAATACAATCTAGAAAGAGAACAAATCCTAGAATTTTAGTATGAAATTATAACAAAAATCAAGAAGACCTCAAGCACTTACAAGCTGGTCCTCAAGCTTCATAAACCCGAAAATTGCGACTTCATAGGATCTCATCAAAGAGACCACTGTAACCAATTTTCTTCCGATCTTCTAAACCCTCACATGTGAAGAGCACATCAAGGGAAGAGGCTAGAAGGTTCAATATAAGAAAGCTTCACAAACACAAAAATTGCGACTTCAAAGGATCACATCAAAGAGACCACAACAACCTATTTTCTTTCAATCTTCTAAACCCTCACACGTGAAAAGGACCTCAAGGGAATAGGCTAGAAGGTTCAGTATAAGAAATTTTCACGAACCCGAAAATTGCGACTTCAAAGGATCTCATCAAAGAGACCACTCCAACCTATTTTCTTCTTATCTTCTAAACCCTCACACGTGAAGAGCACCTAAAGGGAAAAGGCTGGAAGGTTCAGTATAAGATCTCCTCTCAAAGGTCGAACAAAAACAATGAGAGGAGAAATTTTTAGTTTCAGTCTTTGGCTAAACCTAGACAAGAAAACCATGTGGTTTTGAGAGGAAAACTCCAAAACGATTTGAGCTGCTGCTGAAGGGAATTCAAATTAGGTTTTAGGATACCATTAAGGAATGATAAATACTTCCTTAATGACTGTACTAATGAAAATTATAGAACTACCTTTATAGTAAAGAAACGAACATGAATGCTTGGCTAACATGCTAGTCGAGCACTCCAATAAATCTATCCAAAAAAATCCAATATCCAGTATTTCAACAAAACATAAATCCAACAAACATGTCAAAACATAAGAAAGACATATCTCTATCTAGGGATCTCATTAGCCTCGGCAATTTATTCATCAATGAGGTCTCGGGTGTTGGCCTAGCCGAGGGGTTGCACCATTGTTCCAAGTGAGCATGTACTTTGGTGCCTCCTTATCTTCATACCTGTTCATCTTCAATTCCTTCAAGTGTAGTTCTGTAATACCCCAAATGTGTTCTTCCCATTTGTATGATGTAATCAATCTTCATAATAATTAACGTATTTCATTTCGCACTTATATGTATTATTTTATGACGTGTATTTATGGGAAAATCTTATGGGACAAAATTTAAGTTGAGAAAAATTAGGAAAAAGCTACCCAAAGTACTTTCGAACGAATGCAAACGTCTCTAGGATGAGGAATGGCGTCTGCAGGTGCATTGCTGGCCATCCCTAAACCTTGGGACGAAGTAAGGGTGAGAATCTTGCGTCCTCACCCAACTCTATTGCAAATTGGGTCTTTCGGAAGATAATGGACGATGGCGGACAAGTGTGGCTTGCGTCCGAATTGAATCTGTACCATTCATGGATGATTTTGAACGCATGCGAACATATGCTGCATGTAACAACCCGGATTTTTATCTTTACCTTTTATTTTCTCTTAAAATGCATGTTAAATTAAAAACTTTTATTATAATTGAATTTCAAACAAATCCAAAAAAAACATATCAAAGTGCTCGTTTAAAATCCTTGTTGCCACAACATTTTTCCTTAAAACTCGTTTAAATCGTGGAAGACTAAAATCATTAAATCCAAATATAGCGGAAGCGAAATAAAAACCGTTTATTTAAAACATATATTAAAAGGTAGTATTAATCAAAACATGCTTAAAGTTCCGGGTTAAAAGTGTCACATATTCAAAATACAAGTTGGGCCATAGTTAGTACTTTTACAAAAAATGTGTTCACTATTTAACCCTTAAAAAACATATTCTTCTCCTTTCCTTGAGCCATCAGTCTACTCCGGTCGCGTCTCCTCCGAATACTCCACAGGCTCCACAAGGAAGGTCTCCTCCTCTACTCCTGGTATTACCATCTCGTTACCTACACCACAAGTAAGGACGTGAGCCAATGGCCCAGTAAAGGAAATGAGGTTTATGCTTATGTTATGCCTCTTTTTAATTCTTTATGGAATGGGGGCCACCCAAACCAACCATTTTATTATGTTCGTTCATTCATTCATTCTTTACTCGTACTCAAGCGGGAGATTGAAGGACCCATATGGAGTGGTATAGTTGACCGGGCTAACCTCCTAAGTGCATACTAGGTCCCGTTCTCGTCAAGGTATGGGCTATGCCTATTTGCCAGACTAGACCCGACTACCCACCTGCCCCCAACTCCCCATTCATTCTATCATTTATTTTCCTTTACGATTTTCCTCACTCGGAACATGGGAGTACCACCCCAAGGTGGCACTCCCAATTTATTTCTATTAGCATGATGCAATATGAAAATTCAATACCGCATATACAGAAAGCAAATACAGTAAGAAATGACAATTCAATAAGTAAATGACAACTTAATAATAAGTAAATAGTGGAGTTAAAGATGTATGAGAACGAAAGCATATCAAGAACGATCATAGGACAACTATAAGAGAAATGTATAGAAACGATCAGAATGTGCTATTCAAAAGTAAGTGAGCAACATGGGTTATATAGTTCAGTTAATTAATCTACTTAAGGCTTAAAAAGAAATAGGCAATATGTAACAATAGTTAACTAATCATGCTTCGAGTTAAACGAGTAATGACAAGTAAACATGCTCGAAAATTCAACGAGTCAATTATCATGCTTGAAGTTAACGGATAATAATTAATTAGCATGTTTGAAGCTAAAACAAGTGACTTAACATACTAGAGTTTAATGAGTAATAATTAAAGCTAAAATAAGTGACTCAGTGTGCTGGAAATTTAATGAGTAATAATTAGTTAGCATGCTTGAAAATTAAACACGTAGTAGTTAGCTACTACTACAGATTGACATGCTCAAAAGGGCTAATCAACATGTTTAGACAAGTAATCCTAGGCAATTAACTAACGAACGTGCTTCAATAATTAGCATACTTAGACAAGGAATTGGTGTGCTTGATCTATGACAAATTGGCATGGAAGTTAATAGTTAACGTGAAGATTTATAATATGAAGGTTACCAAATAATTTACAGTGTATAATGAATATAATATGAAGGTTACCAACTAATTAACAGCGTATGATGAACAAAACAAGGGTCGGTCATGAATACAAAAATAGAAATCATAGCGAACATGGGTAGCACATAATCGGCTCATATTTAGAACCTAACATGTTTTTCGTTGAAGTAATGAAAAACAAAACAAGCTAACATGTACTTCATAGATTAAAGTGAACAAACAAACAAGGATATAACTAAGTGATCTCATGAATAAAAAAATTCATTTAATCATTTCCTTCTCATTCACGCATATTCCATTCACGGTTCCATTCATCAACTATATTCTCTCAGTAAATGTAATTCAAACGTGAAATGGAATTAACAAGTTTAACTACAGAGTAACATATAGAAGTAACTTGCAGGAATAAAGACAAAGTATCATCTAAGGGAATTTACAGGTTTGACTACAACGACAAAATCAAGAACACACACACACACACAATTTACTTGTGGGTAGGGTCTCCTCTGACCAAGACTAACCCATATCCTTACCTAGGTTTTGAAGGAAACAAACAGGGATAGCTGAAACTCCCACTCCCATGACAAACACTCAGCTGCATGAAGAAGAAGAGGAGATGTAGGGGAAGAAGAAAACTCTACCGACCTGAAGAAGCAAGCTGGAAGATAAATGAGAGACTTACTAGGGTAATCATCATGTAGGATAGGGGGAGGAGGATGGCTGGGCTACGGGAGCTAGAGCTGCAAGGAGGGACGATTTCGTTGTCTGGAAGCGTTTTAGTCTTCAGGAGATCGCGTAGTTATGGACTACGCGACAAACAGTCTGATTTAAATCCCTAAATTTAAGCAAATCTGTGATCTTCTGGACGAGTGCGGATGCATTTATCTCATCTGCAGTCGTCCACATGAGTAATATCCATGGCCAAATTGTGGTCACGAATGGGAAATGGCGTCCCCACCTTTGTCTGTACCGTCTGCAGTCGACCTTCGGACGTCGTTTGGCGTCCGCATGCATCGTCTGCATCTGTCCATAATTTGGACAGATTCAAATCGGACGAGACCTACCCTCATTCATGCTCATCTAGAAGCATTTGAAAGTTCCCAGGATTTGGACAAATTCAATGCGGACGTGACTGGCCATTGTCCATGTTCGTCCGGACTCATCTGAAATTCCACAGCACAGTGAAGTTAGGACGCGAAATTGCATCTTGAGTCATCCCAAGGGGCGAGGCAACGCTCCAAGCATTTGTGGACAACATGATTCATCCACAGGCGTTCGAAAATGCCCAAGATAGCATTTTTTTCATAGTTCCCTACTTAACTTTTTACCCCAAAATCTTTCTCCATAAATAAATTTCATAATTAACCAAGTATTGATGTGAAATGAATTATATAATTTTCTCCAAGTTTGATTACATCGCGTACACGAGAAAATTAGTTCCGGGGTATTACACTGTGGACGCTTTCCTTTGTCCCAATGACCATTTCAAACGATTGCAGAAGAGAGTGCGGATGAATTCTCTCATTCGAAACATCCTAGTTTGGCATAAAAATAGGTTTTTAATGATGAAATTGGAGATAAAAAATAAAATGGATGGCAGCCATGAACTTGACCTGGAGGTGCGATCCTCCCACGACTAGACCACGTTGCCTCTATTGTTGCATGTCCCTCTCCTCCAATTGGTGCACAATGGTTTCTCCAAGTAAGAATTCATCCTTTTAAACGCCAATTACATCTCCTTCTGGGATTTTCCAGATTTACCCTACGAGATTTAGTTCCATTCAAGTGAGAGAGAGAGAGAGAGAGTAATCTTCTACAGGTTTGTGAGAGTTCAGAGTGGTAAGTCCGTCCTAGGAAAATTCTCGGAGGTGGAGTGATCGTGTATGTTTGGTAGACTGAGGAATTGACAATTTCTGTCACAACCTTATTATCCGTGAGATAAATTCTTCTACAAAGGTAAGGATTTGGTGTGTATTGGCTGTCAAAGCTTTACCCACAAGTGTGTGTGTGAGTTGTGTGTCAAATTGCTAAATTTATTAGATGATTAATTTCTGTAGAAATTTCCCTGCTGTGTGTTTGATTTCTTACTACAACTATTCTACACATAACAATTGACTATTTGCTATAGTTTTTCTTGGTTCCTATTATTACTACAACTTCTTTTATGAATTGTAATTTAATGTCTTGTGAAAGGGGATTGAATACTGAACTGTGATGATATGGATGACTGGTTTAAAAAGGAATGCTATTTAAGAATAAATTGTTTTGGAATGACAATTTTGTTTTGTTTTCCCTAACACTGTTGGATGGTATCCCGCAAGGTCCCTTGACTAGATCGAGAGCCCGGGAGATTTCTAATTTGTTTGCTCATTTTGCAGGGGATCAATTCTATGCTAATCTTGGAGGAGAACCAACAATTGAAGACATGGAGAAACCCTTCAATTTATTGGTTTGGACACATGGAGGAGACAACTCAAGTGATGCTCCTCTCGGCCTTCAAGAAAAGCACTCCCACTAAGTCTGTGCGTTTCAATCCTTTTTTATACATTTTATGCTAATGCTTTTTGGAGATTATCATGCTGGTGTGTTTTGGAGATTTGCATGGTTTTAGAAAAGGAACTTTTGCATGAGAAATAGAGTGGCGATGCTAAAGTCCATGGATCACACAAGCCAAGTCTACTCGGCCATCCACCTAGCCGATTGGTTACCTTTTTTCAACATTGCCATTTTATTTTATTATTTGTTTCTTTTCTTTTCCTTATTTTTGTAACCCTAATGGGAGCACTATATATATTACATGTTAGCTATTGAGAAAGTAGTGAGTATTTTGACAAAAACCCTAGCTTTGAAGAGAGACTCTTCACCTCTTTGTGAGGAACAAATCGGCCAAGTTTCTTGGAGTAGATCCGAGTGAGTGAGCCACCATTTCTTCAATCCATGTTTGTTTTGGTTGAAGATCTTATTATCTCTCCTTGCCCTGCTGCCTCTAAGGTAGTAGAGGCAGAGTGTAAGTGAGGTAAAACGCACATCCCAGCCCGATTGGAGACAATCCTTGTGGAGCTCAATCAAACCTAAGGTGTAGATCGGTTCACCTTAGGCTCCTTCCGATTCTGTTTTCCATTTTTACTCCAACATTCCCAGCACCAAAGTTAACAAAACCACTGCCAAAATCACCACTCATTCATCAGGGTTCCAAGGTAAGAAGAATCATTAGAAAAAGAGTTCAGGTTCAGAAGTTACACACCTTTCTTTGCTGAAGACTCAATTCGTCGATTCCCACTGACCTCCGAGCAGCTTTCGTATGAGATCTCGAGTTGCATACAGGCTTTTGAGCTGACATTTGGAGGGAGTAAACTAGATATATGTGAGAGTAAGGTGTCCAAAAATTAGCTTCATAGGAGCTCTGGAGAGGAAGTTCAACCATCACTAATCTGAAGCAGTTGCTGGAAAGTAGCAGCTGCCACCTCCTGCTTGCAAGTAAGCTACTTGCTTGAAGTACTCCATTTTCATTGGTCCAATTTTTTACCCCTCTTTTTGAGGCACGTCAACGTGGTATCAGAGCTTGATTGATCTGTGTTTGGTTACATTTTGGTGATAATTTACTTTGTATTATGATGACAAGAAGTGGGGCTCAACAAAACCAATACCGAGAAGCTCAACTAGTCAACTGGTTGCTCCTCAACCACCTCCCATTGTTGAACCATCTTTGTAGCAGTAAATGGACTCTTTTAAGGAAGAGATAAGGTTGATGTTACAACAATTTACATTGGCACAGAGGTCCCAACCAAATGCTGACTGACCACAACAAAACCCTCAAACCGCAAGGAGAAGAAATGTGGGTATTCAGAGACCCTTTTATGATGATGATGAATCCAATTTTACTCCAAGAATTTCCACCAAAGATGAGTTTAAGAATGTCAAAGTATCCATTCCTCATTTCAAAGGGTCTAGCCAAGGTGATGAATACATGGAATGGATTGAAAAGGTGGAGAAGATTTTTGGGTGTTATGATTATTCCGATGGAGCAAAAATTCAGCTTGTGGCACTTGAGCTTAACAGTTATGCTCACTTGTGGTGGGAGAACCTTAAAGTTCAGCGGAGGAGAGATAACATGAAAGAAGTTGATACATGGTGGGAAATGAAAAATTTGATGAGAAAGAAATTTGTGCCACTACATTACCGACAAGAGTTGCTTTATCAAGTGCAAAGTTTGAGACAAGGGTCATTGACGATCGATGAGTATTTGACCGAGTTTGAAACTTTGAAGACTCGATGTGGACTTGAAGAACCAGAGGATCAAGTCATAGCAAGGTTCATTAAAGGCCTCCATCGTGATGTAGGAGACATTGTGGAGTTGCAACCACTTGACACCATGGAGGGTGTTATCCAAATGGCTGTGAAGGTGGAGTGGCAAAGATTGAGAAAAGGAAAGGAGGTGGCTACCAAGTTCACCCCTCAAAGAAAGTTTACCTATCCCAAGCACCAAACCAAGGAGAATGAGAAGATAACAAACTTCAAGGAGGAAAATAACAAGGGAGTTACCATCAAAACCGTGGAGGACAAGAAAGTGGTAGCTGGAGTTCCAAAGCCAAGAGCAAGGGACATCCAATGCTTCAAATGTCTCAGACATGGTCACATTGCCTCTCAATGCCCCAATAAACGAGTTATGATATTTAGGGAGGCCAAAATGTTTTATATAGTGAGGATGAAGATGAAGCATCCACCACCCTTGAAGAGGGAGAGGAAGAAGTTGATGTGGCTGAGATATGCTTGGCACAAGAAGGACCTTTGTTGATGGTGATTCGGAAATCTCTAGTTGCTCACACCCATGGAGACAATGAGCAAAGGGAGAATATATTTTTTAGTAGATGCCTAATCAGAGAAAAAGTGTGCTCACTCATCATTGATGGAGGGAGTTGCAAAAATGTGGCATCTCAAGAGCTTGTGGACAAGTTGAAATTGGAGACCACCATGCACCTGAATCCATAACAATTGAGTTGGTTGAATGACCGTGGATTGTTGAAGGTGTCCAAGCGAGTGAAGATTGATTTTGTAATTGGGGGTTATGAAGATCAAGCCTTATTTGATGCGGTGCCAATGGATGCAAGCTATATCTTGTTGGGAAGACCATGGCAATCTGATCGGAGAGTATTGCACGATGGTTACACAAATGAGTACTCACTCAAGCACCAAGGCAAGAATTTTATTTTAATGCCTCTTAGTCCGAAGCAATTAGCCAAAGATGAGGAAGCTAAGCGGGAGCAAAAGTCCAAGGCAAACTTGTTTTTGTCAAAACATGAGTTGAGGAAGAGCCTTTGTGGAGGAGGGCCGATTGTCCTCATCTTGTTCAAAGAAAGAATGGAGGAGTTAGGAGTAGTTCCTATAGAAGTTGCACAACTCCTTAAAGATTTTCAAGATGTTTTCCCTAAAGAGTTACCACAAGGACTTCCACCCTTTCGAGGGATTGAGCATAGAGTTGATCTTCAGCCTGGAGTAGTTCTTCCAAACCGTCCCACTTATAGACTAAAACTCAGAGGAGGCCAAAGAACTACAAAAACAGGTTCAAAAACTTCTAGAGAAAGGGTACATTCTTGAATCAATGAGCCCTTGTACTTTTCCTAATTTGTTGGTACCCAAGAAAGATGGCACTATGAGAATGTGCATTAATAGTAGGGCCATAAATCAAATTAGTATTAAGTATCGGTTTCCCATACCGAGACTAGAAGATATGCTTGATGAACTTAGTGGGCTGACTATTTTCTCCAAAGTGGATTTGAAGAGTGGATATCACCAAATCCGGATGCAAGAAGGTGATGAATGGAAGACGGCTTTCAAGACTAGGCATGGTCTTTTTGAATGCTTGGATTTGGCTTTGCATGTGAAGCATCTACGATTGCTAATTGAAACATTGAGAAAGGTGAAACTATTTGGAAATCTTAAAAAGTGCTCTTTTGCTCAAGAAAGAGTGCATTTCTTGGGATTCATTCTTTCAAAAGATGGCATGGAGATGGATGAAGCCAAGGTGGTGGCCATTAAAGAGTGGCCAATTCCAAAGAGTATTTCGGATGTGAGGAGTTTTCATGGATTAGCCTCTTTCTATAGGAGGTTCATTCAAAACTTTAGCACCCTCATGGCCCCAATGACTGATTGTATAAAGAAAGGAAGAGAATTCCAATGGAGTGAAGCATGTCAAAGAAGTTTTGAAGACATCAAGCAAAAATTGTGCCGAGCTCCCATCCTTCGACTACCCTATTTCAATAAGGTGTTAGAATTAGAATGTGATGCTTCGGGTTTCGGGATTGGTGCTGTCCTAAAGCAAGAAGACAAGCCAATTGCCTTTTTTAGTGAAAAGTTGTAGGGTGCCACACTCAACCACTCAACCTATGACAAGGAGTTCTATGCGGTTATCCGAGCATTGGAGGTATGACAACACTATTTTCTTCCTAAAGAGTTTGTTATTCACTCTGACCAGCAAGCTTTGAGGCACCTCAAGAGTCAGAACAAGTTGACTAAAAGACATGCAAAGTGGCTTGAGTTTCTTGAACGGTTTCCCTACATCATTAAGTACAAGAAAGGAGAGACCAATGTTGTTGCCAATGCACTTTCTATGAGGTGCAACCTTTTAACCGAATTGAACACCAGGATAATGGGATTTGAATGGATCATAGGTGCATATTTGGAAGATGAAGAATTCAAGGAGATCTACCAACAATTATCTCAAGGCAAGGCTAAGGGCACTTACCATCTCATGGACGGATATCTTTGTAAAAGTGGCCAGATTTGTGCGCCGAGGGGGAGCCTTCGGGAATCATTGCTAAAGGAAGCTCATGAGGGAGGTTTGGCATGTCATTTTGGTGAAAAGAAGACATTAGAGGATGTGAATGAGCATTTTTTTTGGCCACACCTTTAAAGGGATGTTCACAAAGTGGTGGAGAAATGTATTACTTGCAAAATGTCCAAGAACCAATCACGACCCCAAGGACTTTATATGCCACTACCAGTTCCAAGCCATCCGTGGGTTGAGGTGAGCATGTATTTTATTTTGGGGTTGCCTCGCACTAGTAGATCCAAAGATTCAATTTTTGTGGTTGTGGATAGATTTTCAAAGATGGCACATTTCATACCTTGTTCCAAAATTGATGATTCAAACCATATTGCCGAGTTGTTCTTCCGAAAAGTGGTGAGACTTCATGGTGTTCCCAAGTCCATTGTGTCAGACCGGGATACTAAATTCCTAAGTGCTTTTTGGGGATGTTTCTGGAGAAAGATTGGCACTAAGCTCCTTTTTAGTACCTCCTCCCATCCCCAAACGGATGGTCAGACGGAAGTTGTTAATAGGACTCTTGGAACACTATTAAGGAGCATCCTTAGAGGGAAGCTCAAGGATTGGGATTTGCAACTCCCTTATGTGGAGTTTGCATATAATTGAAGCATGCACACTTCCACTCAAAAAACACCCTTTGAAGTTGTGTATGGCTTCAACCCCTTAACTTCCTTGGATCTCATTCCTATTCAATCAAAGGAGATGACAAATAACGAGGGAGAAGCCAAGGAAGCGCATCAAGTCTTTGCATGAATCGGTGAGAAAGTCAATTGAAAAGAAGAATTAATCCTATGCTAAGCAAGCCAATAAGGGAAGGAAAGAAGTGATCTTCAATATCTTGTATGGCTTCACCAACGCAAGTAGAGGTTTCCACACAAAAGGAAAACTAAGCTCATGCCTAGGGCCGATGGTCCCTTCCGAGTGCTACAAAGTGTGAACAACAATACCTACAAAATTGACCTCCCCGGAGACTATGGAGTGTCAGCCACTTTCAATGTACAAGACTTGTCACCCTATATAGAAAATGAAAATGTCCAAGAGAAATCAGAGGAAGAACTTGATTTGAGGACAAATCCTCAACTACCCCAGGAGGATGATATGCCACAAGGTCCCTTGACTAGATCGAGAGCCCGGGAGATTTCTAATTTGTTTGCTCATTTTGCAGGGGATCAATTCTATGCTAATCTTGGAGGAGAACCAACAATTGAAGACATGGAGAAACCTTTCAATTTATTGGTTTGGACACATGGAGGAGACAACTCAAGTGATGCTCCTCTCGGCCTTCAAGAAAAGCACTCCTACTAAGGCCGTGCGTTTCAATCCTTTTTTGTACATTTTATGCTAATGCTTTTTGGAGATTATCATGCTGGTGTGTTTTAGAGATTTGCATGGTTTTAGAAAAGGAACTTTTGCATGAGAAATGGAGTGGCGATGCTAGAGTCCATGGATCACACAAGCCAAGTCTACTCGGCCATCCACCTTGCCAATTAGTTACCTTTTTTCAACATTGCCATTTTATTTTATTATTTGTTTCTTTTCTTTTCCTTATTTTTGTAACCCTAATGGGAGCACTATATATATTACATGTTAGCTACTGAGAAAGTAGTGAACATTTTGACAAAAACCCTAGCTTTGAAAAAAGACTCTTCACCTCTTTGTGAGGAACAAATCAGCCAAGCTTCTTGGAGTAGATCTAAATGAGTGAGGCACCATTTCTTCAATCCATGTTCATTTTTGTTGAAGATCTTATTGTCCCTCCTTGTCCTGCTGCCTCTAAGGTAGTAGATCCAGAGTGTAAGTGAGGCAAAATGCACATCCCAGCCCAGTTGGAGACACTCCTTATGGAGCTCAATCAAACCTAAAGTGCAGATCGGTTCACCTTAGGCTCCTTCCGATTCTGTTTTCCATTTTTACTCTAACATTTCTAGCACCAAAGTTAACAAAACCACTGCCAAAATCACCCCACATTCATCAAGGTTCCAAGGAAAGAAGAATCACTAGAAAAGGAGTTCGGGTTCAGACGTTACACACTTTTCTTTGCTGAAGACTCAATCTGTCGATTCCCACCGACCTCCGAGTAGCTTTCGTACGAGATCTCGAGTTGCATACAGGCTTTTGAGCTGAAATTTGGAGGGAGTAAACTAGATATATGTGAGAGTGAGGTGTCCAAAAATCAGCTTCATAGGAGCTCTAGAGAAGAAGCTCAACCATCACTAATCTGAAGCAGCTGCTGGAAAGTAGCAACTGCCACCTCCTACGTGCTTGAAGTACTCCATTTTCATTGGTCCAATTTTTTACCCCTCTTTTGGAGGCACGTCACGAACGAACCTTCAAGCATGTGTAGTTAAATAGTTTGTTGTATATTCCCTCGTAAATCATTGTTCTATATTATGAAGAATAGAGCATGTAGTTCATGTTTTCTGTTTGTATAGATCCGATGAACATGTTAAGAATAGCATATAAACTATTTAACAAGTTCTTAATTGTACTTGAACTCAAGCATGTTTTACTTTGTAATGACTGTCCATATCAGTATACTTGATTAGCATGTCAAATTGATCTGTTGTAGGATTTTATAAGCACGTTCGGTTATTAGTTGTTTTCAATATATTAGCATGTTTCAATCGTATCCGACTACTAGACTCGTCAGTCATCTTATTGTTCTTCAATTATCAAGCATGCTTGTTTAAGTAGTTATTTACCAAGTATGTTTTAAATTCATAGTTAAATACATGTTTTCGTTTAATTATTAGATAGCAGCATGTCTAGTTGGTGCTAATAACTTGTTGTCATTAACTTCAATTTCTATTCTTGTTCTCGTGGATGTGTAATCAAGTATGTTATTCACTATGCTAAATATTCGTTATTATTGCCTTCTCTGTTTGATCTTAAATATAGTTGTTCATTATATGTGTTGCATGTATAGTTCGTTATTTTAATTCATTTCATTTAATTATATTCACTGTTCATTACTGTCGCACTTATTTCATAGTATTAGTATGTCCTATGTATCATGTTAATAGAAACAAGTAGGGAGTACCATCTCGGGGTGGTACTCACATGCATTATGTGAGGAAGAATGAACGAATATAATGAACGAATGTAATGAATGATGATGTAATGAGAAGTTGAAGGGCGGGTGGGTAGTTCGGATCTAATCTGGCAACTAGGCTACACCCTTACCTTATTGGGAAAGGGACTAGTTTGCACACAGGAGGCTAGAAGCCGATCAAACTATACCATCACACACGGGTTCCTTCAACCTCTGGCTCGAAGTACGAGTTATGAATGAATCAACGAAATGAAAGATTGGTTTGGGATGGTACTCATTCCAAGTAAAATAAAGAGAGGCATAGCATAATGTATTTTTTTTTTTCTTACTGAGCCTTTAGGCTCACATATTACTTGTGATGTAGGTAATGAAATGATAATGTCTGGAATAGAAGAGGATGTATTTCCCGTGGAGCTTGCGGTGTATCCGGATTAATCACAACCCGAGTAGGTGAATAGCTCAAGAAGGAGATAAATAATTTACTTATTTGTAAGGATTTAGTAATGGACATGATTGGAAAAACCCTTACTTTGATGTACTTTCATATGTTTTCTCTTTGAACTCTAGACTTTATTAACACATTTAAAATTGTTTCTGCATACTCTGACATATTTTTACTCTTCAGTTTTTACGTTAAACTTGATATTTGAAAATTTACTAGTTTTAAAGTAGATAAAAAGAAAAAGAAAATTTTTCTTGAAAATTTTAAAGAGAAGAAAATTAAGAAACAACGGATTTTGACACGGGGCATCACAAGTTCCACCTGCAAAATAACTGATTGTTAGGAAAGCAATGATTCTCTTGGCTTGGGCGGAAGTGATAGGGTCTTGTAGTGTATCAACACTCTGATCTTGTTTAGAGATTCGAAAAGGAGTATCTCATCACTGCCCTATTACCCATTTTCATAATGTGTACACAAACACCTCCACGTAGTAGAAGATGAACTGAGATAGCCTGGTGATGTCTTGACACCAAGATCATCTAGAACATCAATATGATTCATCCTCTAGTATAAAACAAATAATAGAGAATAAACCATGCACATGTAAAGTAAACATGTAAAAATATATGCATATATGTAAAAACTAGCGTGTTGTAGAATAGTCTCCGTCGGGTTTTCACATGTGACAACCCACAAAGTCGAGTTTAAAAAAATAAGCAATGCAATGCAAAAAGTATCAAATCTCTACCTAGATGAGGGTTGTTCTTCTTATCGAAAAGACCAACAACCACATGCATCGACTTGTAATCCAAAAACTCATCAGAGTCTAAAAACATAATAAAGTTTAGGAATTACGATCATTAAAACATTACAAAATAGTAGAATGGTCTTATACCAAGATTAGGAATCCAAACTAATGTGTAAACGACTCAGAAATATGAAAAATTGCATTTACAGTCGACCTGGGTATTGGAGTGGTCAACTAGACCTATTCTTGTCAACTAGGGACCAGTTCAGGTCTGTCTAGTCAACCAGGAACTTGGTTTGGTTGACCTAGGGCTTGAACAGGTTGACCAGACCCTGCTTTGGTCGATCCGGGGCTTCCACAAATCGACTAGAACCTGCATTAGTCGATTGGAACACCTCAACCGTCGACCGAGACCCTCCTTACGTCGACCATACACTAGCCAAAACATATTAAAACTCTCAACCAGTCTCCCAATCGATCGGACACTTTTAGAGGTCGATCAAGGACAATTTTTTAGTGCAAAACTATGAGGAAAACACGTTGTTTTCACTATTTCTCGTCACCAATCGACCAATAATTCTGTACAAACTATAAATCTATCTATATATTCCAGAAATAATCCATAAATTCTAGTTTCCATTTTTGAATCCAAACAAAATGAAAATGAAAACTTTAAACATGGAAACAGAGGTTAAAACTTAGCTCACCCACAAAATTTCTTCACAAAAGTTGGATATATAGTCATTGAGAGCATGAATCAAGTTCCAGAAAATTCTTCTTGCACGATTTGGTCTCCACCTCTCTCTCTCTCCCCCTTCCCCTACCCACCCCCCTTCCATTGGTGTTGGCGGCTGATAAGTGGAATGAAGGTTTCCACATTCCCTTTATAATTTTTTTTATATACTTTATTTTTTATTTTATTTAATATTATATTGTAATACCCCAATAATATTTTCCCATGAAATTAATGTAATGAATTTTGGAATAATTAACGTGTTATATTGCAGGGCGATATATTGTTGATTAATGTCGTATAACTATGGAAAAATATCATGGAGCGATTAAAGTATTAAAGTTTGGAAGAAAAAGGGTGAATTTTGGTTTTTGGAAGCATGCGGTAGACGTGCGGACTTGATGTTGCGTCCGAAATGTGCCTAAAGTCATTCCTTGAGTTTTGGGACGAGGCAGGATGACGTTTCACGTCCAAAATCGCTCCTTCATCTGTAATATGAGTTTTCAGACAAATGTGGTCAAGGCGCGAATGCGTTCATTCGTTTGAAATCACAATTCTAAAGGTGAATAATGGATTGAACCGGTTTGACCCTGCTCGGTCCATAAACGATTATGTGGCTTGACTTTAGTTAAAATGGAGGAAAGGAAGTAATGGATCAGTTAGGATTAAAATATAAGAGAGTAATTAATTGGAGATTAAGTGGATATTATGTGAAGATTAAATTAGGGAAGAATTATGGAATTAGTTAAAGGAGGATTAAATGAATTAAATTATTGAAGTAAAGAAAATTAAGGGGAGAGAAGTGAACTAGTTCACGTTGTGAACCAGTTTGGTTGAAAACAAATGGGCCATGGCCATTTGTTCTAGAGAGTGAGAACCCGAGCAGCATGTGAGCTAGAAGAAGAAGAGAAGGAGAGGTGAAGGGAGGACTCAGGCGATCCTCTCCCGCGACGTGAAGAGGAGTACATCACGATTGGCGCTGTCTGGTGAGCAGCTGCGAGCGAGTGGTTGTGGGCATCTGGTCACGGGGCATCTAGGGTTTGAGTTGTCGGTGCAGCGAGCGAATGCAAGCTAAGGCTCCGCAAGTTGGCTACAATTTCCAGCCTCAGGCGGCTGGTGATGCTCGACGATGTCAAGATGGCGACGTCAGAATTGCGACGGCAAGGAGGCAGCAAATTCCAACCCTTGGGCTGGAGTTGGAGGTTCACAAGGAAGGGCTAGAGCTGCTTGCAGTTCAGTCTGAACCGGTCTACCCGTGGCTGGTTCTTGCTCTATTGAAAAACAACCGAGGGACGTGTGTGGGACATGCGTGAGGAATGGTGAAGCTAGGACATGGCAGAGGCAGGGAATGATATGCCTCTCTGGTGAGTGGAAATGCAAAGGAAGAAGGGGAGGGCTGGTAGAGGAAGTTCTCAGGTGAGCTAAGAGCTCTCTGGAGCTGGGTGAGGGTCTGGAGGGAGCTATCTACGTAATGCTGAGGTCGAGAGTGGTGAAGAGATGAGAAAGTGTGAGTGAGTGATTTTGAGGTGTTACTCTCGGATTTTGTAATTTCAGGTATTCAGCTTCTCCCTTATTGATTTTATGGACTCTTTACTTGGTTGGAAGGTTTATAGCTGATTGTCATTTGGTGTTTTGACATGTTTATGTTCTATTGTTGGAAAGTATTCTCCATTGTTGACTGTTGCTTGGTTTTGTGAGGGATCTTACGAGTGTTTGGTTTGGATTTTTGCCCTCTGTTCCTTGAGATTTATACCTTGTATTGGATGTTTGTTGAGTTCCCTATTTTCCTTGAATTATTGCTTTTGTTACCACTGTTGGTTGGGATTCAAAGAGTACAGTTAAGGATATGTGTATTGTGGTGCTAATCATGATTTTTGGATAATTTGTGAATTGATAAACCATTAAGGTCTGGCTAATTATTGACAAAAGATTGATTCTGTGTTGATTATTACTTCTAAGTTATAAAGAAATGAGGTGAAGGATGAGAAATTATATTCAGTTGCTAAAAATGCATTATGGATATGTGTATTGTGGTGCTAATCATGATTTTTGAATAATTTGTGAATTGATAAACCATTAAGGTCTGGCTAATTATTGACAAAAGATTGATTCTGTGTTGATTATTACTTTTAAGTTATAGAGAAATGAGGTGAAGGATGAGAAATTATATTCAGTTGCTAAAAATGCATTATGGATATGTGCTCTCTATGTTTACTTCTTATTAGTCCTGTGAACTAAAAATATCATGTATGTTGTGGGTTAAGTTATCATGCACGGGTGAAGTTAAAGAAAATGTTCTGTCATTTCTAATGGTGCATTACTGTGATGGGTTAGGGCTTCAAATTATGTTCTATCTTTGGCTAGTGGAGGCCCTACACCATTAGCATTGTCTTTCATTTAATTGTTTGTTTGCATTTCTACTATACTACTTTACTTATTATGCCTATGTTGTTCACAATTTATTAATCTAATTTATAAGCATGTTTAGGATATTAGCATATCGTTGTTATTTCCTTTGAATAGCCAAGTACGTCTATATTGTTATTGTTTTCTTTAAATTACTAAGCATATCCATATCGTTATCGCTTTCTTTAAATTGCCAACCATGTCTATGATATTATTGTTTCCTTTAAATCGTAAACCATGTCTATGTTGTTATTGCTTCTTTTAAATTACCAAGCGCATGTTAATAGACTTTTCATATCTCCTACTTATATATTGTTGTGATTACTGCTTTATGTCTTATACTTTCATATTGTTACGATTACTGTTTCTCATTGATATGCATCATGATAATAGAAACAAGTAGAATGTGTCATCTCTGGGGTGGTGCTCATATGCATTTATGTGAGGAAAATTGATAAATGAAATGAATGAAAGGAAAGGAAATAAGAAGTTGGAGGATGGACGAGTAGTTCAGATCTAATCAGGTAGTCTACACTAAGCCCCTCCCTTGTCGAGTCTGGGACTAACTACCCTAGGTGGTTAGAAGCCAAGAACAGACTATTCCTTTTGCCACGGTTTCCTCCAATCTCCCTCTTGACGTATGAGTAATGAATGAAAGGAAAAGAAATGGAGAATTGGGGGATGGATGGGTAGTTAGAATCTAATCAGGTAGTCTAGACTGAGCCTTTCCCTTGTCGGGTCCGGGACTAGCTACCCTAGGTGGTTAGAAGCCGAGAACAAATTATTTCTTTCACCACGAATTCCTCCAATCTCCCGCTCGATATATGAGTAAAAAATGAAAGAACGGAAGAATGAAACATAAAGAAAAGAACGGTTTAGGGTGGACTCATTCTGACCTAATGAGTTAGAGGCATACATTATACTGCATATCTCATTTCTTACTAGGCATCGGGCTCATAGTTTGCTAATGGTGTAGGTACACGCACGAGAAAATAATGAACAGATCAAGGACCAGTTGATGAAGGATTTGAAAGGGCGGGACTTGTGGCTGGTTAGATTAAGGAAAGTAAGAGAGAAAAGAGTTTTATAAATGTAAAGTAATAATTTATTTACTGTCTTTTTAAAATGAAAGATTATGCTTCCGCTATAAAATGTTTTTAACGATCGAGTTTTTAAGAAAAGAACTTTAATTTCAATTGAAATGTGATTTAGTTGTTTTATAAAAATTTTAAATTTAACGCATTTTAAAATGTAAGAAAAATCAGGTCGTTATATATACACCATCTTTAAATCCAAATCTACAGAAATACAAATGGCACTCGAAATTCATCCAAAGGTAACTTAAATTTATCGAACAAAATTCCACAGTTTATTTACTTCATGAAAACTCTCAAATTTTACCGATTTGACCAATTGACCAAATATTCACACATAACAATTACACGATAGAATGAGTCAAATTTCAAAATGCTTTGACTGAAAGAAAAACAAAAAATTTACATGTAAAATTTATTAATTTAAAATTAGCAATTTTTACACATAGGAAGTATAAATGGATAGGAGAGAATAAGTATTGATTTAAAAATATATGATTCATAATATCATGGTGGCATTACTATGGTATATTCTATTTAGATGTTGCAATTAAGAATTGAAATAATTGTTGGTACCACAAATAATAAGTTATTAAAAAAAGTATGAATTGTTCCATATTAATATCCTCGTCATTTCTTTGGTATTAATAGAGTAAAATACATTATTGTACAAACACTTTACATTAAAACCATATTAATCAATATCTAAAGTACAATTTTATTAAGAAATATCAAAGTAAATTGATTAAACTTGACGTAAGAACACCCATCAAATATTTCTATTCAACTTTGGATTGCAATTAATATTATTTCAATTTAATCTTACACTTGTAAAATTAATAACATAATTAATCATCCAGTCATCCACAACGAGAAGAGCCACGCGCTATCTGTTCGAACACGCGCGTCGGAGACTAAATAACATATTATATTCGTCTTCGCAAATCAAACTCCTCACGAATTTTCTTCTTCTGATTCTCCTCCTACCTTTCGCTAGCTTCTCCATTCTGTTTTTGGTTTGTTGGTTCTATTCTGTCTACAAGAAGGCTGAGGGGAAGAGCAGATCCTTCTCGCTTCTCGTCCAGATTCTGCTTCTTCTTTTGCTTATGGAACAGCTCATCAACTTCATAATTCGTCCACCGAGGTGAATCTGCCTTTTTTTTTTTTGTTTTACTTTATGTCATCGAAGATGGGTTTATTTTCTTTTGGGCTGGGGGTTTGATTGTGGAGAAAGTGGAATGTTTGAATTTCAATTTTTGTTGTTTTTGTTCTCTGTGCATCTGATCTCTTCGAACCAATTAATTTCAAATTAGCTCTCTGTGTCCTTGATTTTGAACCGACCTTTGTTAATTTTCGTTGATTGGAAGAAGTAGAATGCAGAGCGCAATAAGTAGGTATTGTCTTCTCCGGAGTGTAGCCATATTGTTGGTATCTTTTTTAGGTTTTCCGAATTCCCTGACAGGATATTCTCTGTCTTGCTCTAACTAATTATAAGATATGCAGAATTTGGAGGATTGAGTCGTTGGATCTCTTTGGCTTACAGCATGTTTTGATTGAGAAAAATAATTTTACCATGATAAATCTTACATATGCCATAATAGTGACATTCTCCATGGTCTTAGTTTCTTTGGTGTCCTTTTTCCATCTAATTTCAGCACTGATAATTCAAAAGTTTATGAGTATGGTTTTACACTGCAGAGCTGAATACGACCCGAAAAATGATTTACTTGAACAGGAGTTCACTCTAAGAGGAAAACTATATCAAAGGAAGGATATAGAGGTAAGAATTTACGCTATGGTTATGAACATGTGCCCTACTGATATATTTTAATCATCTTTTTGTTTTTGAACTCATGCATCTGTGGGAGCCTTTTTTAGCTCGTCTTTCTGTAGCTTAGCTTATAATATCCTATGTAATCAAGTGGACTAACATACTTGTCTCCCTTAAAATTCGTGTGTTTTTCTGTACAAATTGATGGAATCCACCTTCTATTATGAGATACATAACTATTCAATAATTTTGTTGATTCATAATCCATATTCCATGGGGGCCTCTAATGGAATTTATACCTTATTATTGATTTCTATCAGGAAATCAGAAAACTTAGCTTGTTGTGACTTATATCAGTATATTTTTGTGTGTACCCTTGCCTCTATATATTTTTGTATGTACCCCTCCAATCTGTAGTTATAATTTCTCAAAAACTTCAAGTCTACTACTTACTCAATTACAATTCTCACCTTAAGCCTCTCAGAAATTATTTTTAGTGAAATATGAGTTCAAATTTATTCAGGTTAAAAACAGTCGTGGAGATGTCCTCCAGTGCAGTCACTACATGCCTATTGTTAGTCCTGAAGGGAAGTCTTTGCCTTGTGTAATATATTGCCACGGAAACAGGTGACTACAAAAATGAATAATCATGATTACTCAGGACGAGTTTGAGATTGTGCAGAATTATAATTTTTTTTTAAGTTACGAGAATATAGCTGGTTTGGTACTTAGAAATGATTCTGGCTCTCTGTCAATACTTGTAAAACTAAATATATGTAATAAATTGTTTATCATCTTGTGAAACCAAGGAATCTCTTGTTTTTTTTTTTCTAATAGTTGGTTACTTGTTATATGATAGCACGATGAACTTTTATGTAGTTGTATATGGCATTAAAATCTCAGTGCCCTTGTTATAAATTTGTTGTTCCTTGTACTAGATTATGCAATCAATTGCACATAAAAATTGAAAGAATAAGAAAGATGCAAGGAACTGAAATGAGGGGGGTACTTTAGAAATATAATTCTTCCGTTAGTGATAATCTAACAGACGCACTAGAAGAAGAAAATATTAAAACATAAAAAATGTTATCGAAGTAGAATAACTATGGGAAGTTATGATGGCAAGAAACAACATATATTAATTAAGTGGACAACTATTTCTAGAGACTTATTACAAAGGTGCTGACCCATATTTTGTAAGTTGCATTAGATATTGTGTATTAGTTCCTATTTGCAACTTTCCATTAGGAGAAAACAATAATGTCAAATCAGCTCCTTGTTAGGTATGATGAGTCTAATTAACGAAACTTGTAAAAGCTGCTTGTTGGCATCCTGAGCTTTTGAGCTCTTTTTAAGTCTCTCTAAAAGCTCTTTTTGGGTATTAAAATCTCTTCTAAGTGAAGCTACTCTTACCTTATGGCTCTTGAAATATTTACTAGGATAAGTTTTATGTATTTTTATTATCAATTTTTTATTTTCATTCTTATCTACATGCATGTTAAAGAAATGAATTTTCTTTCATTTCATCTTTTGGTGTAAAAGTCCTTTTAAAGTATATTATTATGACAGTATTTGAAAATCTTTTCCTTTTCTATTGTTGGATTCTGAGATTTTTTTATTATTGTTTGAGAAAAGACATTAGCAAAAGCTATTTCAAATGAGTCCTATATATGGTATAGTATTAGTCATGTGTTATGTACTAGAACTCTGCATTGTAAGTTAACTTAAATTGTAATTTAATTTAGCTGCATTAAATGGAAACATTTTGGCAGTGGATGTAGAGCTGATGGGAGTGAGGCTGCTATTATATTACTGCCTTCAAACATAACAGTTTTCACGTTGGATTTTTCGGGATCTGGACTGTCTGGGGGAGAGCACGTCACCTTGGGATGGAATGAAGTATGAAGCTGTTTTTTTTTTCTAGCATTAACATATTTTTCTTGTGGCCACTCTTTGGCAATGTTGTGTTTAAATGCTAAAATATACAACCCATTCTGCAATCTTTCTTTCTTCTTCTTTCCAATATGCCCGCTGATAGAATTTTTTTTTTGTTTTATCCATCATCTTTTTTTCTATTTGATATTTAGAGGCATGATGATCATTACAGTAATGTATTAATGTTATTGCAATTTTATCTTTGTACATGGCTATTTTAATGGGTTTGTTTTTTATGTTTTATACTTCCTCTACACTCGGAATGCTTTCAGAAAGATGATCTTAGGGCTGTGGTCGATTATCTAAGGGCAGATGGAAATGTTTCTATGATTGGATTGTGGGGTCGCTCAATGGGTGCTGTGACCAGGTTTTCATTATTTACTTATATATATTTGGTTTTGTAAATATAGAAATACATTTTTTTATACAAAAAGCAAAGAACTTGTCTTTTAAATTTTTCTAAATTTTCTGTATATTTGTTCCCATTTTGTCAAAATTTTACTGAACATTTTGAAACATGCAAGCATTTGTTTAGATGCCTGTAAACATGTTCCAATTTAAATTAGTAATTTGCTTACTTTTTGGTATTGTAAAATCTGTTATTAGGCAACAATTGAATTAATTTTTGGTGTTCATTGTTATATTAGGTGACAATTGCAATACTAGAACTGAGAGTTTCTTTTTTAATACACATAAGCATTCCCTTATGTTTATGATTCATGTCAATTTCTATTTAATAATGCTATGTCGTTCTGTTTCTTCATCTTCCACTAACAGCACATGAACATTTTTCACAGCTTAATGTACGGTGCTGAGGATCCTTCGATTGCAGGGATGGTTCTGGACAGCCCTTTTTCTGATTTGGTTGACCTGATGATGGAGCTGGTGGAAACCTCTAAATTCCGTCTTCCCAAGTTCACGGTTAGAAAATTGTTTACCAGACTGTTGGACAATGATTTTCGATTCTCCATATCACTTTTGCATTGAACTTTTAAACCATGCACAGTTAAGTTTTCATTTGTGGTGACTTCTCTTCCCAGTGTAGTCTTAAGTCGATAATGAAGAAGTTCAAGATCATTTAGTGTCCTGTTGTTTATCTTTAAGGTTCTTTTTATTAGCAATATCGAAGAATGCTTGTTTGGTGAAGAGTAAGAAAGTAATTTTTGTGATTGTTTTTATTTTACTATCTTAAAATGTTGTTATTTTTTCTGCTTAGGTAAAGTTTGCAATTCAATACATGCGAAGAGCAATCCAAAAGAAGGCAAAATTTGACATATTGGACTTGAATACTATCAAGGTATGTTCCTGCAGAGTATTTCTAATGTTTATTAATGAAGTAATTTATCCTTAGGGCTCTGCTGTTCATTGGTTGAACAGAGTGGCAACTGAATTGCATTTTCTTTTGTCCTTGTCTGAACCTCTCTGATTTAAAAGTTGCATTTGGTGGACAATTTCATCGTCCATAAGAATGAGCATTTCACATATCTGTACCTGATGATAATGTTGAGAAAACTATGAATGATTCTGATTAAATAAAATGTTCGGACTTTTAGCTGGATTTCATAATTTGTGCTGCCAAAGAGTTTTCTTCTGTCAGCCACGCTTTTCCATGTTTAACTTTTTTTTTAAAATAAAAGGTTCAGTATGTTTTATTTTATTGTCTCATATGATGTATTAACCTTAGACTTGCAGCTTTTAGAAGGAAGTCGTAGACTCAGAAGAACAATCATTGATTGATAATTTAATCTTATGGATAGTTTGATTCCACGGATCTTACAATCTTTTATGATTAAAGGTTGCATGGATCCTTAAGCCTCTCTGCTGACTTGGTAGGGATAGGGGAAACTGAAAAGAACTGCTACAGATTGACAAGCTTGTTAATTTACAAAGGTTGATTGAAAAGATAAATAAAATTATAATTAGAAATGGCATAATGATACTCATGACCCTGTAGCTGTCATTTTACAGTTTTCTGATTTTCAAAGTATTGAATTTGTGTTTATCCTCATTTCCAGGTTGCAAAATCTTCTTTTGTTCCAGTCTGGATCGGGCATGCCATGGATGATGATTTTATACGCCCACATCACTCTGATAGAATACATGAAGCCTATGTGGTAAGCCTTAATCACCAAAACAAGGAATCAAATGGGTATGGGAATTTCAAAGTAATTTTTTTTTATGTGAACTGATATGAAATGCCAGATGAATGATGTGTACTCTCAAAGAGGCATCTATGTCAAAAATATCTCTCTTTCCTACCCTGGAAGATAATCTGTTTTTGCTTATGAGTAGTAAGAAGCCACTTCTCCATTGTGATCCCTTCGCAAAAACTTGTTTGATAAACCTATTTTTAATACATTCTTATGCAGGGAGACAAAAACATCATCAAGTTTGAGGGAGATCACAACTCTCCACGCCCCCAATTTTATTTTGATTCTATTAACATATTTTTCCATAATGTTTTGCAACCTCCTGAAGATGATTTTGGGGATATTTTCATTGAAAGTATGCCACACTACTTCGGTAAGGTAATAAATATGCCATACATCTGGTTTTGCTTTATAAGTATTCTCTACAACAACTTTATGTGAGCCGTAATGCTAAAAAACAAATCTATTAATTTGCGTGATTTTTTTTGTACAAGTCCTTAACAATTATTGACTTGCCATATTACGTTTAGGGTAATTGGAGAGAAGTCCAAGACCATGGACCTTCAATATCATTTAAAGGCGAGTTTTTAGTTTTTGTTAAATTCTATTCTTCAATAATGGTTCGCATCTCTTTGTGTTGTCTTCATGACCAATGGTGTTTTTGAATTGCAGAATCAGGAACCAACATTCCATCAGATGCCAATAAACAACCTCATCCACGAAGACCCATGAGTCGGACAGAGGTGCGGGATTCGCTTCATATTTCCTTCAACATTAAGTGGTTTTTTATATTCAATTATCTTCATGCGTTTGGTAGACAATGTCCTGAAAGATATTAGAAGATATTATGTGCTTTCCAATCAACAAACTGATGGATGGACAGGTAGGAAATCGTTTTGGTGTAGTTTATAATAGGAGGAAATTAAGGGTAGTTTCGTAAATTGGAGAAAAGGAGTGTGTGAGAAGTTTTAAGGGAAATCGTTGAAGTTAATAAATCAATCGGGAAGTTATAGAGAGGAGCACTTTTGGAGAAGAAGATTATGCTGAAGAACAATTCTCTTAGAAATTAAGAGTGTTTTCAAACCTGTGATTTCCGGGTTTTTGGTATTATGTTTTAATGTTTGTGTAGTTTGTTTGTTATTCTATGTTCTGTAAGTTCAAGGTGTGGACAAACGGTGTAGAGTGAATTTGTTTCAAAAATTGTAACCTGTGTCTCTATAAAAGGTTGGAGATTTGAAACCCAACATTTTGGTATCAGAGTCTGGCGAAACCTACGACCAGAGGAGATCGAATGGAAGAAATAGAGAAGGAGATGCTTGTAATACGTTTAGAATTGGATAAAAATGTTGAACAGTGGCATACCTTTTGACAGCAGATGTTGGTATTGCCTCGTCTAGAAGCGATGTTATCGAAGATGGAGGAAGCTTTTTGTTTACTGCCGGAGTTAAGGGCAGACCTTAACCAGTTGCGAGCAGAGTTCCAACGACTTTCCAAAATTCCACCGAACGTGAGTCCGACGGTTGACAAAGGAAAAAGGGTATTGGGTATTGACGATTCTGACTCCCGTAACCTTACCCGGCCGCCAGCGACATCGATCAAGGGGTTCTGCCGGTTGTGTGTAGATGCGAGGAACAGTGGTACGTAGTTACCCGCGAACTGATTGGTACAGAAATGAGGATGCTTGGGACAGAAATGATTTTCATCACAGTCGAGAGAGAAATTCTTATTTTTTAAGGGGAGAGAGAGGCAGTCCTATGGGTTTTCGAAGAAAAGAACTACGAAGTCCTCCAAAAATAGAGTTGACTAAGTTTGATGGGCAAAATTAGTCTGAGTTACCAGAGTCATCCTGAAAATAAGGTGTATATGGTGTTTGATTATCTGATTAGATAAGCATGTGATTATTATGAATGGATAACTGAAGAAGTGCCCCGCTTAAGTTGGGAGGATCTCAAATTTGCGTTAGGACAACGTTTCGGTCCCAAAGAATTTCGTTCTAACCAATAGCAATTAATGGGGTTACGACAAACTGGTAGTGTGGAAGAGTACGGTGAGCAATTTCAAGAATTAGCTGCAAAAATTCGAGGCATGGATAGAGAGGTCATGTTGGGAGCTTTTTTGAATGGTTTATCTTGGAAGCTTTAGGATGATGTTCGTATCTTGCAGTCTAGAAACGTGTGTGAGGCTCTAATGTCAGCTAGGAGATATGAGTTCAAAATGCAAGCCTTGCAACTAAGAAGATAATAAATTAGGCTCGGGTGGAATTCTTATGGACCCAACAAAAATTTGATTCAAGGAATAAGGCGCCTTAATCGATTAAGCCTCCTTTCGAAGCTTTCTGTGACTTGGCAGGACCTAACTCATTTTGCCTTAGCCGAAGGGATCCTGGACCTTCCCATGGGATACGGATTACTGAACCTAGAGCCAGTAGGGTAACCATTGCGTAGATAGAACGACAAAGAAGACGGGAAGCTAATCTATGTTTTGGTTGTGGCAACATATGGGAAGCGGGTCACTGGTACAAATGGGGTCTACAATTTTTAGAAGAGAAGGATCTTAAAGTCAATACCGAAGAGGAAAACAATGACGAAAGGGATGAAGAAGAAAAAAAAGGGTTGATGTTTCTACACTAGGGGTTATCTTTACTCGCTAAGGCCGGCATAGTTGGTAATCGATTTTTTAAATTATTTGGGCAACTGGAAGAAAAAAAAGTTTTAGTACTTATTGATTCTGGTGTAAATTCTTCTTTTATAAGTCAGAAACTTGTTACCGAACTGCACCTTCCAACTATCTTGCTACCTGAATTTGGGATGCAAGTCGGGGATGGATTTCAAATCACCGTCCATTCTATTTGTCGTGATATCAAATTATGGTTGCAAGGGGTAGAATTTTCAGTGGATGTTTATCCGTTTCAAATTTCAAGTGTTGATATTGTTTTAGGGGTGGATTGGTTGCTCACATTGGGTATATTTCAAACTAATTTCACTCACCTTTGGTTAAAATTTTTTTAAAATAGAGTCAATCATCATCTGCAAAGGGAAACACAACTGTCTATTCGGCAAGTATCCATTAAAAATGAAGTTAAAGCAGCCACTCAAGGAGAAGAGTTATCTGGTTGAATGACAAAGTGAGCAAAATGAGGAAGAAAAACATGAGGATAATACAATTTCTAGATGTATGACAACGTTATACAGCGAACATGCTGGGATCTTTTCAGAGCAGTTAACTCTCCGTCCCGTACGGAGCCGTAACCATGCTATATGTTTGTAACCCGGAGCCATTCCTCCAAATATTTGACCTTACCAATATCCACATTCACAGAAATCCTAGATCAAAAAATTAGTTAGTGACATGGCTGATTCAGGTATAATTCTACCAAGTCAGAGCCTTTATTCTAGTATGGTGTTATTAGTTTGAAAAAAAAAATGGTGAATGGAGATTTTGTGTCGATTATCGAAAATTAAACCAACTCACCATGGCAGATAAATTTCCAATACCAGTTATAGATGAGCTTATTCATGAACTCCAGGGCGCTTCTTATTTTTCCAAATTAGATTTAAAGAATGGATACTATCAAATACGAATGAATTTGGTAGATGTGAAAAAATGGCTTTTCGAACGAATGATGGTTACGAGTTCTTAGTCATGCCATTTGGTCTAACCAATGGACCGGCTACCTTTCAAGTGATTATGACATATATGTTTTGTCCATTCCTTCGACGATATGTGTTAGTATTTTTGGACAATATATTAGTATATAGGCGAAACTTGATTGAGCATTATGGACATTTACTTACGGCACTGAGAATTTTGCGAGATGGACAATTCATAGTTAACCAAAAAAATGTACATTCTTCTAGGATTTTGTGCATTATTTAGGCCACTGCATTAGTTTTCAAGGGGTAGTGTTAGAAGAGGATAAAATTCGTAATATGTTAGAATGACCTATTCCATCCAATATCAAGGAGGTGCGAGGATTTTTAGGGTTAACTGATTACTATCTACGTTTTGTCCATAATTATGGGACGATTGCTCGCCCTTTAACGGAATAACTCAAAAAGGGAGCATTTTGTTGAACAGAACCAGCTCAACTTGCTCTTGACGAGCTTAAACGGAGAATGACTGTAACTCCAATGTTAGCTTTACCTGATTTTTCTGGCAAATTTGAAATCAAAGTGAATGCATCTGGAGAGGGTTTACGGGCCGTTTTGATGCAAGCACGTTGTCCTATTGCATTTTTCAGTAAAGGATTAACTAGTTCCGCCAAAAAGAAATCAGTTTATGAAAGAGAACTCATGTCCTTAGTTTTAGCCATGCAAAAATGGCGATCGTATTTATTTGGGCGGCATTTTACGATATATACTAATCAATGTTCGTTGAAATTTTTATTAGATCAACGATTGACCACACCAAACAAGAAAAAATGGTTAGTGAAACTTATAGGGTATGAGTTTGACATTCGTTACAAACTCAGACTTGACAACAAAAACGTTGATGCTCTTTCTCGCCAAGGAGGTTGGAAGGCACCAAATCTTTTGTTTACTTTATCCGGTCCTCAATTCCTCGACATGGACACATTAGAGAAAGAAATTGCTGCCACTCTAGAGTTACGACATATCAGAGACACCATTTTGAAGGGCACCAACGAAGACCTCAGGTACGCTATTTCTAACAAGGTGTTATTGTTCAAAAATAGGATTCTGATACTGAATAACTCCTCTTTGAAAGATAAATTATTGGAAGAATTTCACAACACCTCCAAGGGTGGACATTTGGGTACTTGGCGATTCTTTAAACTGATCAGTGTTAATGTGTATTGGAATGGTTTAACAAAATATGTCAATCGAGTGGTGTCCAATTGCGCGATTTGTCAAAGAAATAAAACGGAATCCACACAACCAGTAGGTCTATTGCAACCTTTATCCATTCCGAAGCAAGTATTGGAAGACATTTCCATGGATTTCATTGAAGGGCTTCCTAAATCATGGGGATACTTCGTCATTTTGGTAGTGGTTGACTGCTTCACAAAGTATGCACACTTCTTAGCTCTAAAACATCCATTTTCTGCAAAAGAGGTGGCCGAATTGTTTTGTAAATAAATTATTAGGCTTTATGGTATTTCTCGAATCATTGTTAGTGATCGGGACAAAATATTTGCAAGTCTTTTTTGGCACGAATTATTCAAGTTGCAATAAACTAATCTCAAAATGAATTCCGACTACCACCCTCAGATAGATGAGCAAACAGAAGTTCTCAATCGTTGCTTAGAAGCTTATCTATGTTGTTTCATCTCAGATACACCTCGACATTGGAGCAAATAATTGTGTTGGGCAAAGTATTGGTATAGTACCAATTTTCATGGAGAAGCTAAAACCACTCCATTTCAAGCTCTTTATGGCCGTGATCCAATGACATTACTGCGTTATTGTGGAGGGAAAACCACTGTGGGTTCTGTCGATCAACAACTTCGTGACAAAGATGCTCAACTCAAAATACTCCGTCACAATTTGGAAAAAGCTCAAGATTGAATGCGTACATATGTGAATTCCTCTAGGGTGGAGAGGACATTCCAAGTGGGGGACTTAGTTTGGTTGAAGCTTCAACCGTATCGCCAGACTTCTATTTAGAATCGAGTCATGCACAAATTAGCTCCTAAGTATTTTGGTCATTTTGCTAATTTGGCAAAAGTGGGGGTGGTGGCTTATTGACTACAATTACCAGAAGGTTCAAAGGCTCCCCCAATCTTTCATGTCTCCAAACTAAAGAAGGTTATTGGCAACCATGCTATCTCTACTATTCCAGTGGGAAGGTATCACATCGATAGGAAGTTCTCCAACTCCGACAAAGATATTACAATGCCGCAATGGGTCAAACGGACAAGAAGTTTTAGTGCAATGAGAGAACTCTCCATAAGATGAGGCTACGTGGGAACTAGGTACGGATATTCTAGTTCGTTTTCTACATTTTGACCTTGAGTACAAGGTCTCTTTGAAAGAGGGGAATAGTGATGGACAAATAGGAAATCGTTTTGGCATAGTTTATAATAGGAGGAGGTTAAGGGTAGTTTTGTAAATTAGAGAAGGGAGTGCGTGGGAAGTTTTAAGGGAAACCGTTGAAGTTAATAAATCAATTGGGAAGTTACAGTGAGGAGCACTTTTGGAGATGAAAATTATTCTGAAGCACAATTCTCTTAGAAATTAAGAGTTTTTCCAAACTTGTGGTTTTCGAGTTTGTGGTGTTGTGTTTTAATGTTTGGGTAGTTTGTTTGTTGTTCTGTGTTCTGTAAGTTCAAGGTGTGGATAAATGGTGTATAGTGAATTTGTTTAAAAAATTGTAAATTGTGTCTTTATAAAAGATTGGAGGTAACCCAACACACATACATTTATACATTTCATACCAAATAAATAAATCAGCTCTAAGTAATTTAGAGACTCTCTTTTCTAGTACCAGGCTAGAATTTAGGTTTTATACCTTGTGTGGCAACCCGCCCTGTGAAGATTAGGAAATGCTCAAGTGTGTGTTCGACCCATATCAGTAGAGGTGTACAATTCCACATCGCTTGGGAGAATAGAAAATGCATGGTTTATAAGTAGGGTTCCCCTCCCTACCTAGTATAATGCGTTTTGAGTTAACTCCAAGAACAAAATCGTGCAAAATTCGGCCCATAGTGGACAATGTTGTATTGGGAGCACCGAGGATGTTACAAATAGTATTAGAGCGAAATCCCAACTAGAAGTGTGGTCTCCAAGGACATCGAGTCTCCAAGTGGGAGGAGATTGTGGTAGCCCGCCCGGTGAAGGTCAGGAAAGGCCAGGTGTGGGTCCGACCCATATCAGTGGGGATAAACAATCTCAAATCGCTTAGAAGAGTAGAAAATGCATGGTTTATAAGAAGGGTTTCCCTCCCTACCTAGTACAATGCGTTTTGGGCTAACTCCAAGAACAAAATTATACAGGTTCCGGCCCGAAGCGGATAATATTGTATTGGGAGCACAGGAGGACGTTACACCTTGATCTAGCATGTCTTCCTTGTCTTCGTTTCTTTTTCTACTAGGGAGCTGCATGTTTGATAAAACCTTATTTACTGTATGCATGGTGGTCAGGTTCCTTTGGATCTTCCATCTGAAGACAGTCCTACTCAAGCAGAGGTATTGTGATTTGAGCTTTTCTCAATATTCTGCTTCTTTTGTTTAAGACTTGAACGTGGACATCTGTTTTCTTTAAAGAAAGTAAAATGATGGGAAGTCATTAAACTTAAAATTCTTTCTTGTAGGATGAAAATTCTGACAATGCTTTTTGCTCCTCCTCGTCAAAAATGATAAGCTTTGAATTCTCAAACGGCCATCAGTATGAGCCCCATGCACCAACTTTGATTGAGGATGATGATCTGTACGTGGAGTATCAACTTGATGACTTATCAGGTTTTCCTTGCACTGCGGAAGAAGAAGAAAGGGTAAATCTTGTACTCTCTCATGCATGACTTCTTTCTTTCATTGATTTTTATGTCTCTTGGACAATTCTCAGATGATCATGACGGCAATGATCGAATCATTAAAAGAATTCCAACCAAAGATTTCTGAGGCAGATGAATGTGTTCCTTGTAATGACACCAACTCTCTTGAATCTTCAAATAAAGACCACCAAGAGAGAGCTCTTCAATCAGAGCAACGTGTGATTTTAGAGAGAGAAACATCCTCCGCTTCAAGCGATCTAACTTTGCTGTCTAAAGTAGATTCTACTTCAACTTCAACTTCAGTTGAGGCTCCTCTGACTAGTAAACCAGATCCCACTTCAAGTGGGCTTCCATTTCCTGATGAAAGTGAGTTGATTCTCAACCCGGGCATTAATGCTTCTAATTCATCAGACAGCACCCAAAATTCATCTGAAGTTGACTTGTCCGCAAACACAACAGCTACTTTGACTGTCGTTCGGAACCCGTCCGGCCATATAATTGACGGGTTGATTCGTCGATGGGATCTCAACTTCTTCAAAAACAATCAGAATAGATGATTCTAACATTATTATTGCGGGCAGGCTTCTGATCATGTATCCAAAACATTTTCTGGTTTGTTGTTTGTATTTTGTAAAATAGTTCAGATTGGGCACAAAAACAAGTGGGAAGGGAAAGAAAGTAAAGGATAGAAATAGAAATGAAAAAGTGGTTTTAACGTGTTATGATTACTTGGGTGGTTGATAAGTGATTTTTGTATCATTCGGATCTTTTGTTAAGAGTGCTTGGTCGTAGTGCATTTATGGTGGATGTGGGATGAGCAGGAAACAGACTGGATTTTATTTCTAGGAACGAAATGAGAAATGTCTTTAAATATAAAATGTCTTATATTTCTCCCACTGTAACTTAATCCGGAGAATATATATATCGCCAAGTGTTAAACGCAAGTGCTAGTTTCAAATGGATTGGAAACTCAAATCTACAGCCCCCCCAACATCTGTAGTCAGTACCAGTTGCTTCCAGGCCCACCTTGGGCCGCGGCAACTTTCCTAGCCATGTACGGCAGCTTAGGCTGCAAATTGTTGGCAACTTGCACGTCGTCTTCTCCCTCGTTTTTACACGCCGGGATTGGGTTTCTCCTTGGATACGAGTAACTTGAAGGAGGATATTGAGTTGGAATGTGCGGGTTTTGCTTCGCTATCCTTCTCTGTTCATTAGCCTCTGACGTTGCTCCTGCGCCACTGTTATATCTCAACGCCGACCCAACCACTTTCCCGGGCCTCGCAGCGCCACCTGTTGCCGACTCGATGAAGAAGCCAACTTTACTATTTTGCTTTTGACATGGGTAGAGAGAGAGAGAGAGAGAAGATACCTTGGATAGGAAGCCTAGCCATTGGGATACCATAATTGCTTTCAATTTCCTTTACCGAACACTTGGAGAGATCAGATGCGATATCCGCTGAATTTTGTGCCAAGTTATCCGAGTATAACACACTAGGCCTAAAATACGTGATGGCAGGCCAGATTAGCATATGCCCCGAATACTCAAAAACAAACCAGAACGACCATGTGTGGAAACAATTACCTGGGTAATGATGCATGTTGCCTTTCAGGAGGAGCCCCGGTTGAGCCATTTTTATAATGCTCCTCAAGGTAGGCAAATTGCTTCTTAAAATGGTCCACGGCACTGTCAAAATAAAATCAATATTGAGACTTCACAATTACCAAGACTCTTGAGATTGAATCCCAGAGTTCTTGGGTAAAAGTATTGTGAGATTGGCAATGGGCGTGAAATTAATATGCTGTAGATGATGAAAAATAACAAAGAAGAAGCTCCATCTTGCATGGATTTGGCAGAAGGAAAGCATTACCTTGGATACATGAAACTCGTAGGCTCTGACCCTTCTAAGAACTCCTTCAACATTTTCGGATGGTATTCAAGCGTCTCGCGGTAAATCAGCTCTTGAACGTCTTCCTTCGTAATCCTTCGTCTCTCAAACTCAAACTCCATCTTGGTGATTGGCTGAGCGAAAGGCTCTCTCTCAGCTTTTGCCAAGCCCTTAAAATAACCATCTGCCAGAGCCTACACGAAAAATGAAGCCAACATCGTCAAAGAAAATAATAAAACAGACAACCATGACTCAGGATGGACATGCTTACTTCCTCAGACGTTGGCCGATCTTTCGGCTCGAATGCCAACATTCTTTCTAACAGACGTAGCGCAAGCGGGTCTGCATTAGGGAATTTCTGGGAAAAAGGAATAGCCTTTTTCCTTCGCATGCTGCTGAGATATCTCCGAGCCTTCTCATTACGCACCTAAAATCCCATTTTCTAAAATTTAATCTTCAGGGGAAAAGCTATGGAGATCAACCACCATTTGAAAAAGAGCCATATTTTTAAAGGAATACATTCTTCGACAAACAAAAGGTTGCTATAGTAAACAAACCCTTGCAATGGCCTCCGCCGATGGTGTCCCTAACAGATCTGTCATCAAATCTAATTGGTGGACCACATTTTTCCCAGGAAAAAGTGGTTTTCCAGTCAAAAGCTCAGCAAATATACACCCAATGCTCCATATATCAATTGCCGGGGTATACTGAAAACCATGAATAAGAGGTTAGAGAAGAGTTAAAAGTATCCTCAGATGAAGGATTAGCTGCTAAGCATCTTCATAGAGCTAATAACATTCATGATACTCCCCAACGATTGGGATTACAAGTAATAATACATTAATAATAAATCCAACAAACATCAGGAGTTGGAATGGGAATTGACTGAGAGAGACAAATTTTGGCACCTTTGAGAAAAAGGATCCGCACAATTCGGGTGCTCTATACCATCTTGTTGCAACATAATCCTGCGGATCACGTTATGGATAATATACACAAGGAAACAATCCCTAAAAATGAACAGGATGCTAAGGTACGTACTGTCCAGAAGATAGCAGTAGGAGCATCATTAAAAGCAACTCTTGCCAAGCCAAAGTCACAGATCTTGAGTTTGCAATCAGCATTTGCTAAAATGTTTTTTGGTTTCAAATCCCGGTGGAAGACATTAGCTGCAATAAAAAATCAGTAATAATGATAAGAAAAGAAAAACAAATGAACAGAGGAAAAAGGTTCCAAATTTGTAGAAAAGTCACCAGTGTGTATGTATTTCAACCCGCGGAGTAATTGATAAAGAAAGAACTGATAATGTTCTGGAGTCAAATCATCATTTGCTTTAATAACTTGGTGCAAGTCTGATTCCATAAGCTCAAAAACCACATATATGTCTTTGAATTCCCTTCTAGAAGGAGGTAGTAAAATATGTTTTATCTCCACAATATCAGGGTGTCGAAGAAGTCTTAGAAGTTTAATCTCGCGAAGAATCCTGGTCGCATCGGAAACATGCTCAAAGATATCGTTGATTTTCTTAATGGCAACTTTGTCTCCGGTATGTGTATCATAGGCAGAACAAACAACACCATAGCTTCCTTTACCAATAACTTCCTCTATTCTGTATCGGCTACCCTCACCATACTCTGTGAAGAAATCCACATCTACAGAAGAAGACTGCATTTCCCCGAATAAATGGGTCATTTTCACTGACACAAAACCATAATTCTAAATGATGAATTAGAAAGCACCGCCATTCTCAATTGTAAACTTATTTGAATGTGTTATTGCATACCCCATGGAGTGGACTATTCCATGATAGAAATAAGAAAACTAATTGCCAACAATCCATTATTTATGGCCTCGTTAAGAGATTAGAGCCTTTAAGAACGCAGCACAACTTCTAACACTGGGAAATTTGAAAGGAAGCATGAAAAAGGTTGATCTGCTTTTTTCTTGTTTCTATCTCACGTTATAAAATTTCCAAGACGAATCAAAGACTCAATAGACATTATCCAGTGAACGGTCATTGACATCCAAAAATTAGAGGATATATATTCAAGAAAGACATTAATGAAATGAAAGGCATGTTTGCTATTACCTCTCAACAATTAACCATTATAAAAGCCTAATCACATTACCTATCTGCTATGATGAGTGAAGGAATATGACACAGAAAATAAGGTATTAAGAATCGAGACGACAACCTATTTTATCAAGCCATGATGACCGCAAAAGAAACGCGGACGCCCGTTAAATTCCTTGAAAAGAGGGATTTTGGTGGATAATCAATTCCAAAGGCTACAATATACAATCAATCTTCATGTTTACTTTTGTTATTACCCTGACAATACAAGGCATTCCAAGAAATGATGTTTGCAAATAAAGACCGCAAAAGGAACCCACCTTTCTTCTCTGATCGGGCTGCATCTTAGCATCGAAACCTTTCCCCAAAAAGGCAAGTAATCAATAGCAGCCAAAGTTCCTCTACTTCACATTCAAGCTAGGATCACAACTACCAGCCAAAGAACCCACAAAATTTGACTTAGATATTGAATGATCCTCTAGCCAAATTTGCCAAACTTTGATAAACTGAAATAGCCACTATAAAGCTAAGATCAAGAAGAAATAAGGGATATTTATTAAGGTATCTACCGACGAAATCTAAGTTCAAACTCCAAATCTATTTGACAAAGGAGAAGGTGAAAGACCAGGCAGATTTTTAAGGCTAAAATGGCTACTTTTTGGGCTCAAATAGTGAATAAATACTCGAAGGAGGAAGAAGCTGAATGCAATAAAAAGCTTACAGACATAAAACTGGGCGGAGGTCTTAAAAAAATGTAGCAGTTAACAAGAGCGTAGAGAGCAGAGGGCAAGTGTTGATTCCTTCGAAGTTGTAATGAAAGGTGAGGTCAGGGGGTAACAAAAATATACAAGAATGCCCAGATGGCGATAATCACAAGCGCAATTAAAAATGGAAAATATGAATACAAAATGAAGGTCTACGAAAATAATGGCTTGGGGTTTTCAAAAACACTGGTTGAGTATTAAAGGTGGGGAGGAAATAGGAGGAATAGATTGCAGAAGAGGGGAAATTGGTGGAAGGAAAGATGAACGAGTCTGGATCTCAGAGGGAGTGGAAATCGCAGGAGAGAGAGAGAGAGAGAGAGAAGCAGGAAGGCTGTAGGAGGAAGTGGATGGTATTATTATTGAGTTTCAACGTGCTAAGTTTTTAATGGAGGACAAATGATTTAATAAGTAAAACGACCTTTTTATTCTGGATCATGGATCTCAACGCTTCCCAATTGCCAGCCAGCAAGCCACCTCCAGGCTCCATCTTAGGTAACCTCGCTTTCCTGTATATCTTCTTTATTTTTTTTATGAAGAACATGTAATTTAATCTCTTACTTTATGAGTCATCTCATCATAATTGATAGTCTCTATAATTTTTTAGAGTTATGATCCTCAGAATTTAGCCCATCAACAAACCCGCCCCTACCTTCACTCAAACTATTAATTTTTAATAATATTATTTTTACCTTCTAAATTTATCTTGTGCCATGACTATCATTAATATCTTATTTAATTATTGAAAAAGAATTAAGATGTAATAAATTCCTATCAACCTATATACACATGGGTTTAGCTAAATGACAAGAATAATAAAAACATTTATATAATTGGAGATAATTAGATTAATTGGATAATCATAAGGGTATTACCAATCACATATTCGTTAGATTATAATTTATAAGAATTTTTTAGATGATAATTAGGATTAATTTGGAAGGAGTATTGTATTGGATAATTAAATTAACGATGGAAAAATGTGTATTTGGAGTTTTTGGACGCATGCGATCGACGCACTTATTTGGTGTTGCGTCCGAAAAGTATTACGAATCGTCCCTTGCGTTTTGGGACAAGGCAGGGACAGCATTTCACGTCCAAAATCGTGTTTTGTCTACAAAATGAGTTTTCGGACAAGTTGCGGACGCATGAATTAGGTTAAAGAAAATTTTAAAAGGGAGAAATGAGAGGCATGAGGTTCACGCCATATGAACCAGTTCACTAAGTGAACCGGTTGAGTGGAAAAGAATGGCCTTTGGCCATTTCCGAATTCAGACAGAAGAAGAGGGAGAGAGACCAGAGAGAGGCGACGAGGGAGAAGGGAAATCGGGAGTGCAGGGGAAGGCGCGAACGAACGGAGAAGGCGAACGACGATGACAGCGGCTAGCTGTCGCGACGTCCAGGCGAAACGGAGCGGCGATTTTGTGGCTAGGGCTCGAAGTCAAAGCTCCCGCGAGCGTGTTTCTGGCATCGACTCGAGGTAGGTTTGGCTGATTCTTCCCTCTCCTTGATTTATGTTGACCGGGTGTTGGTAGAAGCAGACTCGGCAATTCCATGAGGGAACGTCGGCTGGAACTTTCGGTTCACACTGGACCGGCAGAAGGCCTGGGTCCAGCTTGTTCTTGGGATCGAACCGACTCATTAGTGGCTACCGACGGTAGGGACAAGTAGAGGAATGGAGGGAGACAGCTCCTCGTGGGAGGAATGGCCGAGGTGAAGCCACGTTTGCTCGAGTTATTGTTTTGTCGAGGGCTGTGGAGGTTAAAGAGAGAATGAAGAGGAGCTCTCGGGTCTTCATGGTGAGGACAATTCCTTCTCAGCATTCTGGAGTCCAGTGGTGAGATCCTATCAGCAGGTGTTTGATGGGAGAATTGATCTCTGTGTGGTAAGGACTTCTGCTTATGGTCAATTGTTATATGAACTGCTCTGTGGATTTTGATGGACTTAGCCCTGTTGTGTGAGTGAAAGATATTGCCTCTGTTGGATTCATGTTTCTGGATTTTGTGACTTGGATATTACTCTGTTAAATTTAGTTGTTGATTGTGGTTTGGTTTCTGCCTATAGTCATGGTGAAACTCTGCAGTGTTATGTTGTTGGATGATTAGCTACTGCCTTATTGATCTTTGAAGTATGAATTTATAAATAATGGGTGTATGTTATGTTAAGGTGGTGATCTGTGTTAACTACTGCCTCTGTTGGAGTTCTGTGTCTTTATTCTGTGGATGGAATGGGTAATGTATCGATGGGCAATGATGAGTATAGAAGTGTCATTTTGGTTATGGAATGATACTCCGTAAAAATTTGAATGAAGGAGGAATCATGTAATCTGTTGTTGATTTTGCTTGGATATAACCTGTTTAGTTTTAGCAGCTTTGGTAATATGCTGGGTTTAGATTTGAGTTATTAATTGGACAAATGTGTGACAATAATTGGAAATGAATGTGAGGATTAATTCTAAAGCTAAGTAATAATTAAGAAAACAATACCATTTAGGAGATTTTAGTAAGTAACGGGGAATTAGAATAGAAAAGACGTTGAGACTAATGAGTAGATTAATTGATTTTATTAATGAATGAATGTTTTTAATTGTGAAGGTACAAAGAAGAGAAGAAGAATAATGGCTAAACGCTAATGCATGTTAAAGATATGAGGTAAGGAAATAGGGGTGTATTGGCTAGAGGAGGCCCTACACCACAAGTAGAGTGTGTGATTTTACGTTAGTATTATGTAGCTTATTGTAGTTCGGAGATATTTCCTTGATAATGCTGTGATTTAAATGCTTTATTGTGATGCTCTATATCTTGCTGTTAGTTTTGTGATCTCCTCTATTGTTAGTGTATTTTCTTTACTGTATATGTGTTACCTTGTAGAAATCAATGTCATTAATAGATAGCGAATGAAGAATGAGGAAGGATGGATGATGTGATAAATAAGAATGAACTGTTAATTTCATTAATAATGATTTTTGCTCTATTATTTCATTTCCTTGATTGCTGTAGTGATAAGATAATAATCGAGCCTAAACATGTTAGCGATAGAATAACTAGAAATACTTACGCTCCTAATTCTAGCATGTTTAACGCACTATAATAACTGTAACTCGAGCACGTTTACGATCTTGAGCATAT
>CM039478.1:28954224-29130792 GCA_022433065.1 Begonia loranthoides
CCAGTCCTATATAATCATATTACATAAAACATATTTATCTTATGTCGTTACATATTTAGTCGGGATATGACTATACATTTTTAATGAGATAAACTATGTTTATGACTATGAACTATTTGAAGATTCCATACTTCAAATATAAGTCATGGACATATTCTGGTTATTACTCTTTATATTTTATCCCACATATATACAATATATATGTCAATATAAAGTTAGCGTAAATAACTAAGGGATTTTCTATGAATTTTATAAAACATAATCTAAAATGTTAACATAATATCAATCAATATAAATTTATTCATATATTATAAAATTGTTCTATTACATTTGCTTGTTGGGCACATTATTTCCAACAATCTCCCACTTGCCCTAAAGCAAATGAGACATGTCTCTAATCCCTAAGCCTTATAGATGTTTCTCAAAACATTTTGCAAGAAACATCTTGGTGAAGGGATTAGTAAGATTCTCATCTGATGGAATCTTTAGAACAATCACGTCTCTACGCTGCACTATATCTCTTATCACATGATATTTTCTCTTTATATGCTTTGTTTGTTTGTGACTTCTAGGTTCTTTAGCATTTGCCACTGCACCACTATTGTCACAGTGCAAAGACAATGACTTATCCATATTTGAAACTACTTCCAAATCACTAAAGAATTTTCTAAGCCACACAACTTCTTTTTGCTGCTTTATAAGCAGCAATGTATTCTGCTTCCATAGTAGAGTCTGAAACACCACCTTGTTTTACACTTCTCCAAACTATGGTTCAACCTCCAAAAGTGAAAATTGATCCAGATATCGAATTTTGATCATCTGTATTAATTTGAAAATCAGAATCTGTGTATCCGATTGGAATCAAATACCTACAAGAATATACTAGCATATAGTTTCTCGTTCTTTTTAGATACTTGAGAATATGTTTGAATACTATCCAATGATCTAATCTTGGATTTGACTAGAACCGGCTAACAATCCCTACTGCATAACATATGTCGGGCCTTGTGCACAACATAGCATACATCAAGCTCCCAACAGCTGATGTATAAGGGTAACGTCTCATATCTTCTTCCTTTTATGGTGTGTCAGGACACTATTTTTTAGAAAGAATAACTCCATGTCTAGAAGGTAAATAACATTTCTTGGAGTTTTGCATCGAATATTTGACAACCATCTTGTCAATATACAATGCTTGAGACAAAGCTACGATCTTTTATTAGACGAATCCCAAGAATGTAGCTTACATTTCCTAAATCTTTCATTTGGAATTGCTTAGCTAGCCATGCTTTTATATCAGATAATAATTCTACATTATTCCCAATAAGTAGAATATCATCAACATACAGAACTAAGAAGACCACACGTATGTCATTGATGAGCTTGTATACACAAGACTCATCAAGGCATTGCGTGAACCCATAAGATTTGACTGCTTCATCAAATCTCATATACCATGACCTAGATGCAGCTTAAGTCCATAAATAGACCTATTTAACTTACAAACCTTTTGTTGTACATCTTTATCTATGAAACCCTCTGGTTGCTCCATATAAATGGTTTCTTCAAGATGACCATTTAGAAAAGCCGTCTTGACATTCATCTGTGAAATCTCATAATCATAATAAGCGGCAATAGAGAGCAATATATGAATGGAATTAAGCATAGCTACAAGAGAGAAAGTCTCTTCACAATCAACTCCTTCCCTTTGGGTATAACCCTTAGCTACAAGTCTAGCTTTGAATGTCTCTACATTCCTGTCCACACTTCTTTTTCTCTTATAGATCCATTTACACCCTATAGGTTTCACACATTCAGGTAGATCTACAAGATCCTAGATGGAGTTAGAATACATTGATTCCATCTCAAGTTTAATAGCTTCAAGCCATGCTTCTTTGTCAGCATCTTCTATTGCACATTTAAATAACAATGGATCATCTTTTCCATCATCAATGACAATAACTTGTGCTTCACCTACCTGTTCGTATCGAGCTGGTGGTCGTACTACCCACTCACTACGTCTAGGTGGCGTGATGGTCTGACTAGAAGTAGTCATCTTCTGAGTACCATGTGGAACAACAACTTTTGTTGTTTCCGATCTGATCTCATCAGCATGAATTTCCTCCAAGACAATCTTGCTTTGAGGTTTGAAGTTTGCCATATAGTCATATTCAAGAAATGTAGCATTTGTCGATACAAATACTTTGTTATCTTGAGGACTATAGAACAAACATCCTCTTGTGCTTTTTGCATAACCAACAAACATGCAAACTTCAAATCGAGGTTCTAATTTTCCAGTCTTTCCTATTAGCACATGTGCGGGACACCCCCATATGCGAAAGTGTCTCAAACTAGGCTTGTGACCACTCCACAACTCTAAAGGTGTCTTAGGAATAGACTTCGATGGGACCACATTCAAAATGTAAGTCGCTATCTGTATGGCGTATCCCCAAAATGATTTTGGAAGTGCAGAGTAGCTCATCATGGATCGAACCATGTTAAGTAAAGTCTTATTTCTCATCTCAGCAACACCATTTTGCTGAGGAGTGCAAGGTGTTGTTAGCTGAGATATAATTCCATATTCTAACAAGTAATTCATTATCAAGGTATTCACCTCCTCGATCTAATCGAAGGCACTTGATTGACTTATCTAATTGCTTTTCAGTTTCAGCTTTAAACTCTTAAAACTTTCTAAAAGTTTCTGATTTAAATTGAATTAGATAAGTATAACAATATCTTGAGTAATCATCAACAAAAGTGATGAAGTACTCATAACCACCTCTAGCCCGAGTAGTCATAGGGCCACATACATCTGAATGTATGAGTTCAAGTGGCTCTTGAGCCCTTCAACCCTTTGTAGGAAAAAGTCTCTTGGTCATTTTTTCCTCTAGACAAGATTCACAGACTTGTAAAGATCCAACATTTAAATCTTTTGAAGAACCATCCTTCATAAGTCTATCAATTCTATATAGATTAATATGACATAGACAAAGGTGTCAAATATATGTGTGATCATCATGAGAAATTTTAAGTTTCTTGGACTTAGGCAATTCTACTTTAAAAATTTCAGTATTCAACAGTGATTTATTGATGGGCCTTATCACATAAAGTCCATTTTCTATAAAACCAGAACAAATATCTAATCCATTTCTAGAAATAATAACAATATTATTATTAAAAGAATTTGAATAACATTGTTCAAATAAGTGAGAAACAGAAATGAGATTTCTAGTAAACCCCGATACAAAATAAACATTATTCAATAATAAAAATTTATTCTGAAATTTAATTTGGTTTCTCCCACTGCTGAAGCTGAAACTAGTGCCCCATTGGCCACTCTCATAGTGAACTCCCCATCTGCTAGATTCCAATAGGAACTAAACATTTGTAAAGAACAACAAACATGATTAATCGCACTTGAATCAACTATCCAAGGTGATAAATCATTCTCAACTAAACAAAATTCAATAACAAGTAAATCAGATTTACTTGTCTTCTTTGTTTTAGTTCCTCGAGATACTTTTTACAGTTTCTCTTCTCTTTTGTTGCATTTTCAGCAGGGATCAGGGGATATTCCTCAGTTAGGACAAACTTCAAGTTGTCGTGCACAAGAATCATATTCATGTTTCTTTTCTTGTTAACAAAATTTTCGCCAGGAAATTTTTCAGTCTCGAGTAAATTAATCATAAAAGAAGACATTATGTTGTAATGAATAAATAAATAATGATTAATATTATGCATAAAATTCATAAGAAATATGGCAAGTAAAAATGATGCATGAACATGCTAAATCACTAAATAAAATGCAAATGCTATTATTGTCTCGATACATAATATTTTTCCTTAGGGTAAAAATATTATCTATTAATAAATTTATTCAAAATATCTCATATTTTCAAAATTTATTAACTATCGATTAGTTTTGGTCAAAATGTGATTATCACATTATATCACATTTTTATGAGTGTATACCATTGTTTCGGTTTTATAAAACTTAACTCATAATTGCCGCCTTAAGGACGGTCAATTATAAAATACATTTTATAAAACCTATCTCTAGGAGATCAACCATGATATTGATCTAAGTAAACACTCTCCTTAGGGAGGACGATAACTAAGTCGTCTCGGAGCCTCACTTAAATCTCACGTTGTATTAATGATGGAGACCATAGAAAATTACGTCTAACTCTCGGCTCCCACTCATTATTTTGAATTATAGTGATTTTATAGAATATCACATATTCTATTAAATCTATATAAAAAAAAATTTAATCAAAAAAAATTTATTTTATATATAGATTATTAATTTTTATAATCATATTATAAAATTAATTATACTAAATAAACAATTTATTTAGCACTTATAAAACAATGTAAAAATTATAACAATTAAAATTTTGCATTATTTTATTTTATCACATAATTCATATTTATGAATTATGTAAAACTATTTAATTTTTAACAAAATATTTTATTGAAATTAAATAAATAAAATATATGCTAATAATGTATGTCAATGTGAGAAAACTAAATGATAAGTAGGCCCTATATGCAAGTACTATATGACATGTAAATGCATGACAATGATAAAACAACTTATATCAAGCATAAAAGTAAATGAAATAATGACCGAGTCGATTTTGGTATTTCTAAAATTACATATAAACTAAGAAAAAAAATTATCTAAAGTCTTGATGCCCTCCACAATTTGTTTTGCGTCATACGTCGCGGTGACAACAATTGTACACCATGGTCCCGCTCTAAAATTTGTCTTGTCCTCCTTCTTTCTTTGATCTCCATCAATATTACATAAAGAATATTTACCCAAGACAAATTGGGTTTACATCAAAATTAAAAATAAGAAATAAAAAAAAAATTCCTAACCCAAATCGGCCACATGAAATTACGATCATTATTTCAATCATGCATATATCCATACATTCAATATTCTAAAAATATATATAAATTAAAAAATGCATAAGCCTAATTATCATTACGTATCATGATTTTCATAAAATCACATTATTAAATATATCATAACTACAACGAAGCTCTGATACCAATTGTTGGTTTTTAGGTTCCCTCGCACGGCGAAATTACAGATGTTCATAACAACGGTAACGTGCGTAACCTATGTATCATGAAAAATAATTTTAACATGAACATAAAAACGGATCGTTGTCATAATATATTAATAATAATATGTATTTAAAATCTCTACTTAGATCTAATCTAAAAGATAAATAATGTTACCTTATAGCTTACTTCACACGGGTACAAAATCAACTTTCGCTCTTCTCCGTCAATCCTCCTCATCTCGAATAAGCACGTGTTGGCGTAATGAACAAAACAAGATCACACTAAATTTATGATAGATTGTATTCTTAACACATGAGACAATCTATTTTGGATTTAGAAAACACTTTTCTAAAGCCAACACAGAAGACACAAATTTTTCGCTCAAAATGGATTCCTTAATCTCAAAGACTTCAACCTTAACTTCAACTTTTTCTCCCTCCTCATCTAATGAGGTTGGACCTCTATTTATAGTGGTATTGCTCCATAATGGTCATTATGACATTTAGAGAAAAACACTATAAATTCCTCATTACATTTATAAAAATGTTATGGAAATTAAAAGTCTTCTCACCATAACTCAACACTTGGCACATTTAAGTTATAACACATTTATAACAAAAAATGTTATGGAAAACAAAAGGTCATAACATTAAATCAAATTGACATTAATTCAAATTTGACAAAATCTCTTTTAAAAACTATTTTTTAAAGTTACTTTATTTTTTTTAATTAATTGAATAATCAATAATTCAATTATTTCATTTAATGAAATATAACAAATATATTAACTATGACAACTTTTGTTATTTTGTCTTAATTAATTGAATAATCAATAATTCAATTATTTCATCTAATGAAAAAATAATAATAAACTTATTATTGAGTGTATTAAATAATTAATTATTTAATCTTCTTTGTTCATTTTTTATTATTTGAATAATGATAGAAGATGGCGAAGGGACCGATAGTTTTCAACTCCAATAATATTTCGTTAATTAATATAAAATCTTTATATTAATTAACATAATTATTAACTCTAAAGTAATTCCACTAAATACTTAGAGTTGCACTCTCAAAACTATAGAGTATATTTACTTAAAGTAATGTCCATTGATATAGTCATTACATATGTATTAACCCTCCATTTAGATTCGCAATAGAACTAGGTTTATAATCCGTTAACCTCTCATATTGCTTCTTTATCCTTGACTACCATTAGTTCTTAATTGAATAATTAATTCATAACGATTATGAATTGTGCGCTAATTATTCGATCATTGAACTAACAAACAAGAGAATCTATAGAAATAGATTTCATTGTATCGATATTAACATTCCCAGCTATTCATTTTAATTTACTCCCAATATACAAGGTATACGAATCGTAACTCGTACAAAACTTTACCGAGTAAATCAAAGAATAAATTAAAATAAAATAGGAGTATATTAAATACAACGAATTAAGATCATACATATATGACCATCATTATGATAAAATTAATTGTTCTATATTTAACAAAAATTATCAGAACAATATAATTTTATCTGGTCCAGTCCTATATAATCATATTACATAAAACATATTTATCTTATGTCGCTACATATTTAGTCGGGATATGACTATACATTCTTAATGAGATAAACTATATTTATGACTATGAACTATTTGAAGATTCTATACTTTAAATATAAGTCATGGACATATTCTGGTTATTACTCTTTATATTTTATCCCACATATGTACAATATATATGTCAATATAAAGTTAACATAAATAACCAAGGAATTTTCTATGAATTTTATAAAACATAATCTAAAATGTTAACATAATATCAATCAATATAAATTTATTTATATATTATAAAATTGTTCTATTACATTTGCTTGTTTGGCACATTCTTCCAACAGAACCCGATTCACGAATTGTGTTCTGGCCGAGAAGGGAATTCTCCACGTCTTTCTCCTTACAGCTAGCATCACACTCAGCTGAAGTGAAACACAGAGGTAAGGGAAATGTCTGACGAAGAATGGGTCTCTGGAAAAAGGGTGAAGAAATCGTGGGGTTACTGTCAGCCATTTATGCGTAAAATCGGTAGAGTTGGAGAATGGCAGAGAGAAGGAGATGCTGGAAGAGAAAGAAGGGGAAATGGCTGAGAGGTTGAGAGAGAGAAAGGACTTTTAGTGAGGGCTAGCTATCGGGTTAGTACTATCTTGGGCATTTTTCAGGTATGAAGATTTCCTTTACTGCAGTTATGGATTTTATGACAGTAATACTAGTAGGACATGAAAGAAGTATGACTATTGCACGTTGTTGTTGGTTATTGATATTGGTTCTGTGTATTTGGGTATTGTTGCTCTGTTGGGATTTATTTCCCTGCTACTTGCTGGGATATTGTTATGCAGCCTATATGTTAAAATGGGTACGATTGTTGAGTGTTAGTAGTTGTTTAGTTGTTGAAATCTTGAATGTTAAGGTATAGGAATATATTCTGTTGCTTGGGAATCATGCACTGTTGTCAAATGATGCAGCCTTTGGTTTATTGCTCTTGGTTTTGTGAAATATTACACTCGAATAATATGCTTTGTTACTGGTTTAGGCTCTCGGTATTACCTAGTTGACTAATATTAGTTTGCTGCGTGTATCTTCATAATGGGTATTGATTGGTCAGATGTTAAAGAGGTTGTTTAGTTGATGAAAGCTTATTGGTTGGTTAGAATTTATCTATTGGTCTACTATCAGGAAGATGAAAGTTGTTCTCTGTTCATAACTGTTGTGGGGGATAGTACATGTTGATTTCGAATGATGCTTTGCTATTTTGGATTAGGGAATTCTGTTACATAATAAATGAGGATTTATGGTATTAAGTTGTGTTGTGGGAATAAGGTTAATTAATCTGTAGGTATTGATGATTTTACATTTAATCATTTTGAAGGTATTTACAAAGAATGATAAAATGCTAAAAAAATGTTGTGGACGACAAATAAGTTGATACTTACTGTGCTTTGGTCTTCGGAACCCACATTACAAGAATTAGGACTTGGTTTGCTGATTATTTACCACTTTAATAAAGTACTTAGGTTGTTTACTGCTTTACTTGATATTGAGCATGTTCCGTGGATTGTAATGTTGTTTACGGTTTGATAGATCCCAAAACTCTAACGCTTATAATAATCGGGTTTTCATAATCGGCTAGACAGGAAACTCGAGCACCAGATTTGTGATCGAGAGAACTCCACTTGCATACGGGATATGGAGCTCAAATTTACAGAATTACTAATTCACAATCCAAATAATAATCCCTCAAAAATTCAGCTTGAAAGGCATCGTTCAAACGAAGTTATGAGTAAGGCAATCTGGAACTCGGAAATGAAAAAATCGCAAAAAAACAGCTTTGCACCTATCTTAACAAAAACGCCATATCTTTAAAAATGAGTCTAAATCAAACGAAATCACTCAGCATTTCAAAAGGATAGGAAGGCCAATAATCTCAGAGAAAAATTTAGCAATGATCTTGTCATGACCCGGAAGGGGGCTGGACAGAAACGCCGAGCCAAACGACCCTGTCTTCGTAGAAGACCCGATCGCCCAGCACAAGGCTTGTTAAATTCTTTCGAAATGCTTGTATAAATACCCAGCTGCAACCCATTTGTGATGGCCCACGGTCCATATAGTGATTGCAAGATTAAAAATAATGCAAAAATAATAACTTAATAATCTAAGTAAGTACTATGCATACAATCTACAGTCATCCAAATTAGAAATCCCACAATCATTTAAAGTTACGCTTACCAATAAATAAAGGTTCACTAAATAAACAAAGTGAAATGAATAGAACAAAGTCTTCAACCAATCCTGTGCAAGCTTAGTTAATCTTCTCTTTACCTAGAGTGGTGGGAGTCGTGGGATGAGAGACTAGCTCAGCATAAAATTTATACTAAATACTATGCATGTGTAAAATTTATTTTACCTTTTCTTGAAAACCATGAGTTTCGAGGAATCATGCACATTTTAATAAAACATTTAAATACTTTTTGTCTCAAGGAAATCAGGCCCAAGGCCTCCGACGAAATTAAGAAAAACATAGTTGTATACATAGACAATTATAGGTTTAAATACTCTTGTCGTGTTTTAGACCGAAAATCGTAGTTCGTGAAAAGGGAAGGTCACTCATGGAATCCTCCGAACAAACGCATTGAAAGGCGGCCTTTAACGCAAGCAACACCTCATGAGGCAGGAGGAAGAAAAATGACGGCGGTCCGTAGACCAGGTCCGTCATCGAGGTGGCCTGCGAGCACACTCTGCGAGATTATACCTGTAAAAAAAAACACCCTGATCAGGTTTAGGGATTTGCAACCCACGGAAGCAGTCAACACCTTCCCAGAGTCTCCTATTTCACACAGCGCGCAAACAAAATATCTCCACGCAGCAAGAGATGTATTGTGGGTGTCCCCTTGATACTTTGACGCCGAGACCGTATAAAGTATCAGGAGGATTCAGCCAAAACAGTTTATAATCATCATATAAAAACATGAAATCCAATGCACAAAAGTAAACGTGTAAAACTTTTGTACATATATAGTATGAAAAGCTGACGTGCTGTCGAACAGTCTCCGTCAGGTTTTTCATGTGTGGTATTCCACAAAAATGAGATTTTATTTTGAAAACTATGCAATGCAATGCAAGCAACTAAGTATAAAGCCCCTACCTGGTTGGCGATCCTTCCTCGTATACGAAGGAGAGGCAACCTTGGGTACCAGCTCGAAGTTCACAAACTTGTCCGAGCCTATATCATTGTGAAACATGTGGAAAACCTCTTAAATTAAATCTCAAAGAATATGTCAAAAATATTCTATACCGAGACTAATCTCAACTTCTAACACTCCACTTATTATTACTGCCTCCTCTAGAGTCCATCAAGTAAAACAAAGTATAGAAACATCAATCTATTACAACAAATGAACTCAACCAATTTGAAATCCATTTCACACAAAACCTCAACAACATAGCAAAACCATCCTCAATCCTTATTCCCCAATCGCAATGCAAATAAAAGAAATGCAACAGTATACAGGGTCCAAAGTCATCTTCAATGACTAATAATAAATCCAAAAACAACTTGCCCTCAACCTACACAAAGCCCCTTTCAAATGCAGAGCTACCGAATCGAACAACAACGAAATATGAGTAATCTTTTTGGGCCTCTTTCTGTAAATCTAACAGTTCTTAGATGAACCATATCAAACAGAGCAGAAACAACACGTGTAACATATCATTATTCTCAGGTTATCAACCCCAATTTGTGAGCAAAACTAAATACATCCAACTGATTATTTCTCTTCACGGTTCTTTAAATGCAAGGTAAACAGGGTAACACTCAAAGCAAATTCCAAACAGACTCCAGCATCAACACCTTAGCATTGAACCCATTACTAAGACAGTAAACAAACCAAAAAGATCATAGCATTAGTTTCCATGGCATCCAGAAAATCGAACTCATAATCTAAAACCAAAATGAAACAATCCATTTGAAAAATCCATCAGAACATAATCGAGTACTTTGCATTGCTCACCGAAGTCTGAGAATCGGAGGAAGAAAAAGGAGCTCTTCGATTCAGCTTATTCGACGTCCAGACAGCTCAGCTTGGCCAGAATGCCCTCGGTCGGAGCTGCTACTCGCGCAGAACACCCGTTCGCTCGGAATGCCGAGCTCCTTCTCGGCCTCCCTCTCTTGGCAATTGGTCTCTCTCTCTCTCTCTCTCGGCCGAAACCACTCTCCTGCGGTTTCCCTCCCTCTCACGTAGCTTCTGTCGGCTGGAGGAGAACAGGGGGTACAACATACAAAAACCCTATTCCCCTTCTCTTGTTTTTTTTTTTCTCTTCAGCGGCGTACCCTGTTTCTTTTCTCTCAAGAGACTAGCATCTCTTCTTCCTTCTTTTAATATTTTCTCTTACTTTAAGTTTTTCTCTTATTCCAAGATTGCCCTTCTAACCTGCCACATGTTCTTTCCCACTTTCCTTTCATTTCACTTGCCGCCAATCCTTCATTTTCTTTCCCTCTTCATTTCATCTATTCATTTCACTTATCAATATAATAATGTATATAATCAAATATACACATTATATTCTATATAACCTATTTTTAATACTGCCTTATTTCGAACATCACCCAACAATATTTATCGGTCCAATATAATTCTCCAATTTTGTTTCCTCAATAAATCTTCTGTTCGAAAATTTTCAATTCCAATGATTTAACTACTTTACCAAAACTTCACACGTGGTCGTTACGCGACAATTTGGATCAACCTTTTCAACATTATGACCAATTTTAACGCGAAAAATTTACATGTGGAATTTTACTATCTTGAAAATTCTCGAGTTTCACAGATCTTCAGGGAAAACAGAAGGAAATCATGTAACAAGTCGAATCACAGATCTAGGGTTAGTGGCCAAAGAACAAATTTGTGAGAACAAAAAGGGTAACAATGTATGGCTTCAATTTACTTATCCAAATCACCAAATAAAGCCCCAAACTTCACAATTACAGAACAATAACAAATTGGGGTGAATTTACAGAAGCACCTTTTTGGAGAATCAATAGAACTAAGTTGGTCTGCGATCTCCCACTCGGTAGAGAGAGGCGACTTGTTCGGGTGTTTCGAAAATCACCACTCCAACCTAGCTTTTGTTGTGGTCTTTTATCTCCACACCACAAGGACAACCTCAATGTGAAGTTGCCATAGAGGATAGCACCAAGCTCCCTCTCAAGAACGAATAAGAAACATCATGGGAGATGGTTCGGTGTAGGTTTTGCAATTAAGCTAGCCGAACACCTAAGGGAGGGAGAACACCAGCTCTTTTCACGAATTTTGTACAACAAAAATGGGTGCTTCTAATATGATTCAAATTAGCCCTAAGGGAGGCTTAGAAGCTCCACACAAAATTAGGGCAGTTGAGTTGTCAAATTATAAAAATATCTTTAATAATAAACACACAAAGAAAAGGGGTCCGAGGTTGGGATTTAGTTTCTATAAATGTAGAGTTTGACATAGTAAATAATCTCCAATTTTCCCACAAAAGTACACTCTGGAAAGCTTAGACTGTTGGAAACAATCTTCATGGAGGACAAAATTTTATATGAAGTCTTCTAGAATGACAAAAGTGTCCTTGAACACTCGGAGGTCAGATTCTAGGCAGAAATGAAATGCCCACCATTTCTTCTATGTTTTGCATGACATCCACTTGTCCAAATGCACGGACTCCTCTTTGTGTAATTGAAAAAAACTCTCCTCCAAGCTAGCTAGAGAAGAAACACCTACAAAATAAATAAAAAGGTTAGAAAACAAAGGAGCCCTTGGCTCGGGCTTAGGTGACGGGAACTTGGAGCACATCACGGTGTGTTTATTAGATTAGGTTCTTATGCCTTTTTTATAGAGAGTTATTTACATGATCACGTTTTTGAGGTTATATGGAGATATAATGTGAACTGTATGTGGCATTCATGCATCATACCTAGGGCTTATGAAATTGTCAACATATTGCATGACATACTTAATATATGTAAATAGGCGTGTAGGGGTTCGGAAATTTAGGTGATGGTCCATCGATGGGGACACCATAGGATGTATCTCCCTATCGGAGTGACGGTTAGTCACATGGACCATAGGATGTATCCCTCTCTCTTATTCCAGAAATCCCCAACGTCTCAAACAAAAAAGAGTGGTGTCGGTCATGGTAGTGAGGCCATAGGATGTATCTCCATGTAGGGGTGATAGATAGCTACATGACCATAGGATGTATCCATTCTCTTAGGATAACGGAAAGGATAGGTTCCTTTCCGAATTGCATTCGCATAAGCATAGCATGAGCATTGTGTTTCACCTTATTTCTTGTTGACATATTGTATGACATGCATAATATATGAAATAGGCATGTGGGGGTTTGAGAGATTTGGTGACGGTCCATCGGTGGGGACACCATAGGATTATCTCCCCATCGGAGTGAGGGTTAACCACGTGGACCATAGGATGTATCCTATTCTCTTGTACTGAAATCCCCAACGTCTTCAACAAAAGAGAATTGTGACGGTTATGGTAGTGAGGCCATAGGATGTATCCCTATGTAGGGGTGACAGATAGCTACATGACCATAGGATGTATCCTTTCTCTCGGTATACCAGAAAAGATAGGTTTTTTTTTTTTTGTAATGCATCGCATGTTCATGAATGAGCATTAACATTGCATTTCATCTTGTCACTTACTGAGCGTTAAACTCATTAGTTAAGTCTTGTTGATGTAGATATACACGAGGAATAGGAGAACTGAACAAAAACAATTGATGAAGGATTTACACGGGTGGATCTTGTGGCTGACTAGGCTAATAAAGGTGAAAAGAAAATAGAAAGGGTTGGTAAAGGATTTTGTGAAGTATTTAAATGGTGAAAGAAAAGATTTGTATTTAACTATTATATTTCATTCATTTAGTTTATGCTGCATTTACTTTATTAAATGTTTTAAGAAAAGGAATTTAATTATTGTCTTTAAATGATTTTAAGAACAACAAGTCTTCTGCCATATCTATAAAAGAAAAGTTTTAAATTTTACGCTATTTTAAAAGGTAATAAAAATCGGGTCGTTACGGGGGGGAGCAAGCTGAAGATCTGTTCCCTAATAAATTGATATGTTTCCTTATTTATTGAATAATGATTTGCTGGCATTTGGATCAATTTTGGGATTGAATTATTGTTGTTGAGATATTGTGTTGCTTGGTGTACTCGGCTAGTGTGTAGCTGAGTACCTATTTTGCATGTTTTTCTTTTATAGGTTAATTTTGTAATTTACTCTTTTAGTGAAAACCTTGGTAGGTATTTAAGTCCTCCTTAGTTTTTTTTTCTAAAGATTATTGAAGTTTATTACAGCTGCAGCTCGTTTTTGGTGTTGGAGTTCTCTCTACACAGGCCTTCAATTTTAGGGCAACAATCCAAAAAATTGTGAAGTCAATATTATTCCACTCAATTTCCTAACTTTGTCTTTGTAATACCCTGGCCTTTTCTAAATAACTAAGCATAGGATCTAGGTGATAGAGTCCAAGACTCTAAGTAGTCAACAATCTCAATCGGTTCTCAGCTAGATGAACAACCCAAGCTCCAATTTTAAATCAGGTACAACTTCAATTGCATACGGAATTAAGTGCTCAATTTCATAGGGTTACTGGTCAATAATCTAGAGAAGGTCGTGTCCAAAATCCAACTTTAAATTTGTTACAATCACGGAGTTGTGCTACTAGGAGACTCACCCTCGGATTAGGGTTTCAATAAACAGATTCTGGAGACCGATACAACAACAACAATAACTTCAATTGCATACGTCCAATGAGTCTCAAATTTTAAGGTTCAGTACTTGACAACCCCTGCAATATCTCTGTTAAATCTTAGCTCCAAAGGTCACGCATACACAGAGTTATGCATGACGCAAATCGGAGATCAAATCTGGAATTCACATAACAGATTTTCGATAACAATTTCTTTCCTTTTAAATCAATGGTTTCCAAATCCAAATCAAAACAAAATATCCACCAAATTCACGCACATAAAGGCTTAGTTCAAGGGATTCAAGAAACAAGAATACTTCCCAAGAAAATGCAAAAATAAGAGATGAAAAATCGGTGAGGTCTGCTAACCCTGTAACACCAAGGGGGTGATTGATTCGGTCACTTCAAGAAGTAGCTCTCCTAACCGAGGTTTGCTGAAGTCTTCTATATCCATGCCACAAGCACAACGACACAAGGAGGTTGCTGGAAGAGAGAGCAGATAACAATCTACTCGAGACCTAACAAGAACAAGTAGATTGATGGAAGGGATGAAGGAGGCCGAGAGAGAACTCCACGGGTCTTCAAAGCACAAGGCTGAAATTCTTCTATTAGGGTTTTTCCAACTGATTTCAAAATTACATTAGAGGGAACTAAATACCCTCTAATGATGCTACAAAAATAAATGACCAAATTGCCCTTAAAAGTACATAATTAGGGCATGAGGGCTTGGTTCGCATGCAAACCGAGCACCTCCCAAACCTACAAACCAAAATCACTCTAAAAATCCTCAAAATAATATCCAAGCCAATATCCATCAACAAAACATATCATTGCAAAATGAAACTTGATCAAACAATCTCAATTGACCTTAAAAACTTCGATCCAATGCAACTCTTCCAAGCAGGGATGAAATGGAGTTATTCGATTTAGTCCGCATGGCTCCACGTGAGAACGTGGCAAGGAGCTTCCTTATCTTCATGCGTGGCCTCCCCCGTAAAGTCCAATAATTTATTATTCCCAGCAAAATAAGAACGTGTTAGAAAAGAAATGAGCCTCTTGGCTTGCGAGCGGGTGATCTATCCACAGGGCACATCACTAGGTGACAATAATTGAGGATTTTGGAGATTAGGGGATGATTTAATATAAGAATATAATATATGGAAAATTTCCTCTATGTATAATGTAAATCATTTCGGCAGAATATATATATTTATAGAAGAAATTTGTTTCATAATAGTGAATTGTACAATTAATATTGTGAAACGAAAATACATATGAAATTAATATTGATGAATGATTAATTAAGTGGAAGGAGGCAATTTTGGATGGGTGGAGGTCGATCATCCAAGGGGCAGTCGATCTCCTTCGTGCAAAATCAAAATAAGTTCTGGTAAATTTGGAAGCGGTCGATCACATGAAGAAAGTGAACGACCGGGTCCAAAGCAATTTCTAGGCATGGTTTATCAATGTTGGAATCGGTTGATCACAAGGTTGACCTTGAAAATGACAGTGGGGAGCAGAATGCAGAACAATGTTGGAATCGGTTGATCACAGGGTCGAATGCCAGTGCCGAGCAAAATGCAGAGCGGTCGATCATCCACTATGTTGGTGATCGACCGACATTCGTGAAAATCGTTGATTCTGATGGTAGCAGTCGATCATCCTGTAACATTTTGGTTATTCTTACAATTTAAAACTTATGATTTTGAAAACTTTTTCTTTTATAAACACAGGGGAAGACTTTTCTTACAAAAGACATTCAGAATTTTTATGAATAAAACGTTTGCAACAGTGGAAGACTTTATATTTTAAAACCAAAGAGAATAAAATAAACTTTCTTAATAAAAGACAATTACGTAAATAAGGTCTCTTTTCTTTAAAACAATATTACAAAACCTTCACATTTTCTCTTTAATCTTTAGCGTAGCCAGCAACCAAATCCGCAAAGCACAAATGCTCCATCAACTGCTTCTATCCGCTATATCATGTATACCTACATCACAAGACTTTATTTATGAGCTTATCACTTAGTAGGAAGTGAAATGAAATATAAAACATGCAATACAATTACTTAAATCTTACTTAAATCCTTTTTATAAATTCATTTTCTCATTTTAGTTTCCTTTCCTTCTTTTTCCATGCATATCACAACATTCTGTCCCGACATCAACCGAAGACACTATAATCACCACGCACATCAATGCGCTCATCTCGACATCAATCAAAGACACAATAATCCCCATGCACATCTGTAACGACCTGATCTTTTATTTCCTTTGAAAAACACGTGAAATTTAAAACTTTTTTTTTTATAAAAACATTGGAAGACTTTTCTTTTATATGATCGTTAATTTCTTTAATTAACACCTTTTTTATAAATTGTAGCGGAAGTAGTAACATTCTTTTCATTTAAGAACATAACTTAATTATATTACAAAATCTTCTACCATTCGTTTTCACTTAACTTCTTTTAGCCCCACCAGTAACAAGACTCGACGTGCAAATCCTTCATCAACTGCTACAAATCTATTCTCGTACATATACACCTACATATGGGGAAAACAATGAGCCTAACGCCTAACAAGAATCAGAATAGAATGCGATGTTAATGCTTATGTATGATCATACAATGCATTATAGAGAAGAACCGTATCTTGTCTGTTAACTTGGGCGATGGATACGTCAATTGGTCACGTGGCTTAACTGTATTTTCGACGAGGAGACACACCAATAGGGTGTCACCACGTGCCGTACCCATACATTTTTATTGAAGACATTGGGGATTTCCATACAAGAGAAAGGATGAACCATGGAGTCCGTGTGGCTTAACCGTACCTCACCGCTCCTTACGTGGGAGTAGGTACTCCAATAGGGGTGTTAACACAAATGGACAGTCACCAATTCTCTCGAACCCCCATATGCCTATTTACATATATTAAGTATGTCATGCAATTATGCTCACAATTTTATAAGCCCTAAGTATGATGCATGGATATCAAGTATAGTTCGCGAAATATAAAGAGAATACACAACAATATCAACAAATCATGGAGAGCAATTTAAAGACAATGAGAGATTATTGATTAAGCTAAACATTTATTAGCAGTGAAACCTACAAGGAATAACTCATGTGTGTTTGAAAAAGAACCAGAGGCAGCTACAACTAAACATTCTACCATTTATTAATAGGAAATTCAATCCAGCATAAAATCTAGGGCATCCTAACCACACGTCAGTGACTAATTTCCTAAAAAGATGACAGTGTCTACTAACAGCCTTCGGATTCCTTCACTAGCAGCTTATTAACGATAACAATAGTTAACCAAAATAAAACTCAATGTAGCAGCCTATCAACATTTAATGATGAAGGTTCAAGGTAGTAATCCCAACCTATTGCTGACCGTCTTAGCAAGTATGTACATCAATAAAAGCATTAATCCACATCAACAGAGTAGGAGTTAACCTACAAGTGCACAACAGGTGTTCCAACTTTATACATAATAGTTCTTCAAACTATTAGGACATGACAGTGGTTAATCAATCTAACAAGTCAAGAGTATATTGGCGCCTAAATAGTGAAGTCCCGAATATGGCATGCTATATACATCAGCCTTCATCCTCCTAAAATCGACATTTACTTGACAGCAGGAAAAACTCAAGGCAACAGTCCATATTTTGCAACAACAATCAAAGTAGAAATTAAACAATCCAAACTCGTGATGTAGGGCCTCCACAGGCCAACTAACATTCCAATTCTTACCTCAATATCGCAGCAGTCAAGACCACAATCACAACCCTACCAATCTCCCAATGTTTCCCCCAACGGAATGCCACTCCAGCAATTTCTTCACTGCTGCAAACCAAAGCAACTTCCTCTTCACTCTCCATGGTTGCAGCACTCTAGACAGGACCCACATGAAGTTGGAGAAATTGGACTGAAGGGACAATCACCCTCTTCTAGGGAGTGTGGTCCATTGAGAGAGGACAATGTGGACAACTCTTATCTTCTCACAGGAGGGATCCACGTCACAGGGGAGAGAAATGTCACATAAAAATGAAATGAGAGAGATAGAGAGAGGTTGTGTGTGTGTGTGTCTGATAACAATGGGTTTTTTTGGTTTAAATTGACTTTTCGGACAAGGGAAAACATCCTTGCCTCATCCGCGTTTGTCTGAAATCCCCAAATTGCCAGATAGAGTTGCATTTTTTGGATGAAGGAAGGCATCCTCGCCATCATCCGCGTGAGTCTAAAACTGACCAAATTTTGGATAGATTCAAACTCTCAGTGTCCGCTACCATCCCAAAACGCTGGGGATGATGCACAACGCGTTTTCGGACTAGACCTCTAGTCCTCGTGTCATCCGCGTGCATCTGACTTCCCCAGTTATACATTTTTCATCAAATTTTCCATTAAATACATCCCAAAATATTTCTTCCAAATCAATCCTAATTCTCATCCAATAAATTCTCATAATTTATAATCTAACAATTACTTCATTGGTAAAACCTCGATAATTATTCAACTAAATTGAATACCCCCAATTACTTTCCAATTTACCTTTTTAAATCCTAAAATAAAAGTTGGGGTATTACAACATCAATGCACTAGTCCTGACATCAATTGAAGATGCATAACCGCTACACACATCAATGAATAACATCTCTTGATAAAGGATCGACATCAATCAAACCATTTGTTAGCTGATGTGCACATCAATGCACAACGACCCATCACCTCTAGTAAGCAACTCTGGCATCAATCGAAAACTTTGCTAGTCATTGTACAAATCAATGCACAACAATCAATTCCGACATCAATCGAGAACACACTAGAAGCCATGTGCATCAACGCTAATGGCCTCTCTAACCGTTAGCCGGTTTTTCTTGACATCAATCGACAACAAACTAACAAACTCAAGCTTTTCAGTCATTTAGTTCTCATTTCAGTTATCAGTTATTCAATTTACATGTTGGGAAATCTGTTTACATTTTGAAAACAACGTTGCATGAATGCACACAATAACTTCATCCTAGATCGACAACTGAATCACAGCTTAGATCTAATAAACAATCATCAAGCAAGCAAGCATCCAACCAACAGATTCCCAATCTATCCTTTCTACGACATAGCAGCATGAAGTAGCCTCACAACAACTAACCAAATAGTGGAACTATAAGCAACATGATATATTCTTATTAATCATTTAATTCTATTAATTAATTATTTACTTATAGTATATTAATCCTATACAATGACTATCTTCATATTTCCATATGCATGGAATAGCTTCACAACATAATAACCCTATTAACAATTTACACATCTAGTATTTCCATTCCACAACAGCATAACAATGAGTATATTATCAAAACAGTAAACAACCAAGCAAATACCCCTTACTTCTTGTGTGTAGTCCCTTTCAAGCAAAATACATGCAAAACTTCTTACCTCAATTCCTGCAAAACCCCCTCACTGCTGTCAACTCCTCACTTTGTCGAAGCTCTTTCCTCAGCAACACAAGAATTCTCTAGAAACAATCACACTTGAACAATCAACAAAGGGAACTAGAACTTCACTTCCTTCATCTCCCGCACAACAGAACATCAAAACCCCAGGAGATAACACTCAGATTTTCTACTCCCAATTTCCTTCCTCAGTCGAGAACCTTTACCCAATAATCACTACGTAACAGCATACTATCTCTAGAAGAAGAAAACACAACGAGCATGCGAGAATATATCTCACAAATATGCTCTCTCTCAAATCACAGAAAAACCTCACTGCCTCACTCTCTCCTTCTCAGTTTTTGTAAAACTCTCAACAACACGTGTTCCTCATCTATTTATAAGACACGACAAATGTCCTCTCAGTGTCCATTGAAGGTGAAGGGCCAAAGAGAGTGGCGTTCCATCATCCAGACGCGTTAGATGATGAACCATTCCATCTTTAGGCATCCGTTATCATTTTAGATGACTCATCAAATTGCCGGAAGATCGCGCTAGACGATCATTTCCTTTGGGCGATTAATCGCCATCCATTTAGAAAACTGCCTACTTTAACATCGGTCAATTGATTCCATCAGTAGATGATCGACTGCCATTTTAAATCATCAACTGCTAAATTCCAATTCATAGGTTGATGATGCCAGATTGATGCGCCCCAAGGTCCCGTCACCTGAACCCGAGCCCAGGGCTCCTTTGCTTTCTAACCTTTTTATTTATTTTGTAGATGTGTCTTCTCTAGCTAGCTTGGAGGAGAGTTTTTGTCAATTACACAAAGAGGAGTCCATGCATTTGGACAAGTGGATGTCATGTAAAACACAGAAGAAATGGTGGGCTTTTCATTTCCGCCTAGAATCTAACCTCTGAGCGTTCAAGGGAATTTTCGACATTTGGGAAGGCTTCATATCAACTTTGATCCTTCATGAAGGTTGTTGCCAACAGTCTAAGCTTCCCAAAGTATACTTTGGCGGGAAAATTGGAGCTTGTTTGCTATGTCAAACACTACATTTACAGAGAACAAATCCCAACCTCTGACCCCTTTTCTTTGTGAGTTTATTATTAAGGTTATTTTTGTAATTTGACAATTCAATTGACCTAATTTTGTATGGAGCTTATAAGCCTCCCTTAGGGCTATTTTGAACCAGTTTTTGAACCCTAATATTTGATGAAGCAAAATCGTGTGGAGCTTGTTTTTCTCAACCTAGGTGTTTGGCTACCTTTTGTAAACCTACACCAAACTGATTCCTTCATTTGTTTCTTGTTCGTTCTTGGGGAGGGATTTGGTGCTACTTTCTCTAGTATCTTCTCTCTTGAGGTTGTCTTTGATGTGAGGGAGTAGAAGAACGTATCACAACCAAGGTGGAAGGTTTCTTTTGAGAAAGACCCAGTTCAACTCGCCATTCTCGGCCTTTTGATGGTGTGTGGACAACTTGGTAATCTGTTCTTGATTGTTTCTCTTGAATTCATCCTGTACTTTTGAGTTGGAGATTAGGCCTTTGCTGTTTTGGTAATTTGCTAATTATAATATTTGGATTTGGAGTTATATATTGAGAGTTATGGTTGTTTGTTCAAGAGTTTGCAATCTATTTTTCTGTAGTCCGATTTTCGAGCAGGGTTTTTTTTTTCATTCATAGCTCTATTGATATTGCGAATTTGAATCTAAAATTTTAAGGGTGTAAACCCCTCTAGATTAAGAAGATTTTGGTACCACTTTGACGATTTATTGGAGGTCGCCACTCTATCTTAGAAGGAACCTGTTTTAGGGCAGATCTAGTTTCGGGCATAACTCCATGTAAATGACGTTTTTGTGGCTAATTTTTGCTGGTGTTATATTATTACATCTCTACTGCTTGTCATAAAAATTTGAGGCTCAAAGGCCATATGCAATTGGGGAACCGTTTGATTTAAATTCTGTGCACAGATTGATAAAGCCAATCATTCTTGTTAGCTGTTTGGGCCGATTACAATTTTGGCTCACATCATTTGGTATCAGAGCCAGCCAAGTTCGGTGTGCCCGCAACGTCCTCGTCTGCGAGGGAGTGGGCCTTCCCATTGGGGGAGGGTGATGTGCGATGTCGCCATCCCACATCGGATTTGGGACAGCTGGACTGGTCGCACTTAAGTGTGGAAGTTGCGCTCTCCCAGCATGACGCGTTTTCAGGCTTGGGCTCTCTTCGGATGGTCCGCCTGAGGAGCAAAGCCATGCAGGTGGTGTCAGGCTGGGCCGGTCATGTATCCCTGCGAGGTGGTGTTGGACTGGGCTTGGTCATGTATCCCAAAGCGGACAATATCATGTTGGGGTGGCCTTGTAACGACCTGGTTTTATTTACTTTGAAAATCGTGTAAATTTAAAACTTTCCTTTTTATAAAAACATCAGAGTATTTTTCTTTTATAAAACCCGATCATTAAAACTCTTTACTTAAAACATTTATCAATTTTAGTGGAAGTAATAAAATCATTTTATGAAAACACAGCAGAATTTAAATAAAACATTTAAAGAATATTAAATAATTTACAACCCTTTTACAAATAAATTCATTTTAATTCTTTAGCCCAACCAGCCACAAGATCCACTCATGCAAATCCTTCATCGACTGCCTCTTAGCCTGTTCACGTGTGCGTGTACCTACATCGCAAGACTTAACTAATGAGAATGCTCAGTAAGTGATATAAAATAAAAGGTATGATACACATGTCATGCAACTTTTAAATCTCTTTTCATTTTCTGTTTCTGTTTCTCTTCTCTCTTTCTTTTATTTTCTTTTAGCATTTTCTTGATTTTAACTTTGTTTTATCTTGACTTTACTTTACTGTTCCTTTTTTTACTTGATTGTTACTGTACTTTATCTTAAGAGGCGTTGGAGATGTCTAAACTTGACGAGGAGAACCTCACATCCCCAAACGACCCCGTTTATCTTTATCTTTATCTTTACTTTATCTTGAAAGGCGTTGGAAATGTCTAAACTTGACGAGGAGGAGCAGCTAACTCAACCTCACATTTCCAAACGACCCCGTTGTGTGTTTATTATTGTCTTAATCTTGAAAAGCGTTAGAAATATCTAAACTTGACGAAGAGGAGTAGTCAACTCAACCTCACATTTCTAGACGACTCCGTTTATGTTTTTTGTGTGTCTTAATCTTGAAAGGCGTTGGAGATGTCTAAACTTAACGAGGAGGAGCGACTAACTCAACCTTACATCCCCAACCGACCCCGTTTATGTTTATGTTTATCTTTATCTTGAAAGTGTTAGATATGTCTAAACTTGACAAGGAGGGGCGGCTAACCCAACCTCATATCTCGTCACACCCATTTATGTTTATTTCTTTAAGTTTCACAACCGTCTCGTTTCTTCTTTGTTTCCTTCTTTGTTTTGTTTCTTCTTTGTTTCATTCTTGTCATTTTGTAATCATTTTGCTTCTTCTTTGTTTCCTTTTCAAAACTATGCATGGAAAACATTTTCGTATCTTTTGAAAACAATGATGCATGATGCTCGTGAATACATACATTTTCTACTAGAGGAATTTAATAGCGCAACAAACATACAATTCATAGAACATGCTTATAAAAACTGTAAACAATGAAACGTGCTATTTAAAACTGTAAATAAAGAAACATGCATATTAATAACTGTAAACATTGAAACATGTTATTAAATGCTGTAAACAACGAAACATGCATCTCATATTCTTGCGATGTAGGGTCCTAAGGACCAAAGTACATGCGTATCACTTACCTGGCATTTATGGCACGTTTAGCACTCTATTCTTTTCCTGTTAATACCTTCAAAATAATTAACATTTCTTTATTAATATTTTTATCAATCATAAATCTTAACTTTGTTTTCGTTATTCATTATTTATTATTTAATAATTAAATTATCGTTTAACGAATTTCTATAAATTTATCTTCATTAATTTCATGGTCAATAAACGAATAACCTTAATTTATACTTTTTCCCTTAAATCACAACTATCCAATTTAACCAATATTTATTCATTAATATCAATAGCTGAATTTTCATAATTCTTAACGCTTAACAAATCTTATTAGTCGACCTAATTACTTAGCAACCTTGCAATAACCATTTCAGTAACTTAACGTGTGCAATAGGATAGTAGAATCCATAATAGTTGCTCATTCCATCAATGTGACCTGATAATAGAGGGAATATATTTTACAAAACTGAATAACATTTTATCACAAAACCATATTTTTTACAGCAGAGTAGAGAACCATTTAATTCTTTTTATCCAAACGATAACCAGCATAACACATTTATTTATCCTTTTTATCTGATTAAAAGGCTGTAGATAATTCATCCAGATATACAAAGCATGTATTAATGTGCAGAATGCTTAGCTTAATTCAGACAGGACATGTCTACATGAATTCGACATACATGCTGCTGAACAATATATCTTATATCACCATATTCCTCTTAACTTAGCACTTTAATTAGTTACAAAGCAATAGAGAAATAGTTTAACTATAAGAGGCCTAACAATGACAATCATTGAACTCAAACAGTGAGCTTATATCCAGTTACTATCCAATGTAATTTGTCACAAAATAATTTCCCAAAACAATGGACTAACATTCTATGTTTTTCCATATTAGCTTCATCTCTTAAGTGTGGAGCTTCAACAATTTAATCTTAACACAACTACCATTCAAAATCAATACTCACGGGCATAACAAAAACCATGAACAAAATCAATTTCACTATCCCCATACAGTCCATCGGCAGTCCATTAACACCACTAGATTAAACTCAAACAAAACTTTCAATTCAACCAAACAGGGTTAACCACTCACAACCACACAGCTGCAATAACGTCCATCAAACAATAAAACCCATGCCTGAAATATTACACAACAAGACAACAGAACCGCATTTCACAGTCAAGAATAACAACAGAGAATATTTCACTCAATTAGTATCGATAATCTGTAGAATGTATGAATCTCCATTGTCCAATAGCAACCCAAAACATATAGGACAAAATAGCAATTCCAACCAATATACAGAATCGGGACTGAGTACAATAAGGAAGGCATCCGTTTTACCTGAAGCAAGCAACAACTCCACTTTCACGTTTCATCACCACCACTCAGCCATCATCATCCTTCGGCACCATTTCTCCCCTGGCATCCAAAGCACCCACTCCTGTATCCAACCACTCCCGAACCTATATAGGCAGAGAAGCCTGAAAAATTTATCAATTCAAGAAGGGAGGTCCAACCAGATCACACCACATGGAAAGCTCCAATCGTTTCGGGAGGTAGGAATAAACCGGCTCATACGTGGACAATAGAACCGGACACGTGCCAAGCCCCTGCCTCCAGCCTTCACCGATCACACACGGCCCTCACTGCCGATTTGTCCCTGCCAACCAAAAATGTCGAGCAGCAAAAAACCAAGGAGAGGAGGAAATCGGTCAACATACCTAGTCCCAACGCCGGAATCCACGGCCCGCGGAAGCACGCTCCAATTCGTGCCCTAGCCTTCCCGTGATTCATCGTCCCCGCGCCGTCAGCTACAACCCGCACACACCAGAAGTTCGCCCTCCGAACCAGCACGAGCCATCGTCGTCGCCCGTCGCACGCCGTGGCCCTTTCCCGATCGCTCCTCTTCTCCCTCGCCGTTTCTCTCGGGTCGCCAGCGAAGGATGGCCTTCGGCCATGCCTTCTCCTTTCTCTAATTTTCTTCTTCAATTAAATTAAAATTCTAATTTCATACTTAATCCCCAATTTAATAATTAATTTCCACTTAATAATTAATTCAATCTTCTATATATTAATTCATTACTTTTCTTTCTTTTAAATAATTAATCATCTCAATTTTAATTTTCTTTTCTCCTATTATTACTTGATGATAATCATCGATCCAATTAAAATTCTTCAATTCAGTTTCCAAAATAATTATCCAATAATTGATATAATTATCTTCCAACAATTCCATAATAAAATTTCTCCGAATAATCCAATTATACTCCAATTAATTTCTCGTTAAATAAATCCTTGATTTTTATCCAAATATTTTCCCCCAATCAATTTTCTTATCAAATAAATCTCGATTATCCTTAATTAATTCGGTTTATGAAAATTGGGGTATTACAAGCCTTAGCCCGCTTGGGTCGCATCACGGATTATCAACGTCATAGAGCGTTTTATGCACAAGGCAGCCATCCTGTGGCACACACCTAGGTGACCAACTCAAGAATCCACATCCTTAACCACCTATTTACGTTTATTCACTTTCGTATACTTTAGGATTTCAAGTCTTAACGTTTTTGTGCGCATTCAATCCATTCCTCGATCCTATCCTCAAAACGTGATTCATTCCTAACTAAGGAACTGAACCTAAATCTAAGAAACATACAATTCAAACAATCAAGGAAACAAACAAACCCTAATTCCCATGATGTAGGGTCTTTTAGACAAAACACATGTAGTACCACTTACCTGGTGTCCTTAGCTTTAGAGAGTAAGCACTTAAAGTTACCCTTCTCCAAAACCAATTCACCATCAAATAATATTTACATATCAATAATAATTCTTTAAAAACTATCCTCTATCCCCAAGTTGCAAATCCAACACTTCAAGGATTATTATTATCCCATAACTACTACTTTTCATGGCATCGATTCAACTGCATTATCCTCCACGATTTAGATATATACAAACTAACTATCAAGTATTAAGCTTCAATAATATTAGTCTTAAAAGAAAACCCCATTTCAGGTAATGCAACAAAGGTCATTGTTTCAACCCAATCACTATTCTAATATTTTCACGAATATTTCTCTTTCACTAAAACACATATTCTTTGAGCAATAATCAAGCAGTGGCTTTACTCAAAGATTCAACTTCATGAACAATATGCAGATTCAAAGCTCAAATCTCAATACTTCAATAAGCAGAATTTAACAGAGTCTAAACCCTAAACCCAGATCATACATATCTAACAATATTACTTAGCAGAGATCCCCACAGATTGAACCATTAAATCAAAATATTTTCCAGAAATATTACCAATAAACACGGCTATTACTCGTCAACAAATTATAGAAACTATACAATTAACTCCTTAATAAACGTGAGTGAAGATCTGCATACCAGCATCCAAGTATCGGAAACCAAAAAGAACTCCTATTCTCTAGAACCCCACTGTTGTTTTTCACCCTTCAGTTTCTCTCATTTTTCTTCTCTGAAAGTCACTCGTTGCTCTCTTCTCCAACAATACAACAACCTCTTCCTCAATCAAACTCCTTAAAACTTCTCACAAAACCTCAACATCATCTCACAGTTTCGTATAGAATTATTTTGCCAGCTCTTTGCCTTTTCCAAAACTTCTCTCAACTTACACACACCCTCAATTTCTAGGCAGTAGGGCTCGACTCTTCAGCTTCCATGAAGATGAAGAGCCAAGGGACGCAACGGCTCAGGTGTTCCTGAAGCGCCAAAAGCAGAGCCCAGAAGTTTCTAGGCGACAGTTATCATTTCTCGCGACTCATCAAATTGCCGGTTGATCGATTCCCCTTTGGACGATCGACCACAATTCCAATTGATCAACCGCTGATTTCTTTGTTCCAAATTGCTAGTTGATCAAATCCTTTAGACGATCGACCGAAAATCATCCAAAATGTTGTTTGCTTCAAAATGCTGGTTGCATGATTCTTTCAGTGGGCGATCAACCGCCATTTTCCTTCCAATCGACCTCCAATCCATATTCTGCCACTTAGTGAATTATAGGTTAATCACAAATCCTGTGGATGATCAACCTCCACATCAATCAATCATCCACCACATTTTCTAAACAAATTATAGGTTGACCATGATCAACCTCCACTTCAATCTACCATCCGCCACATTTTTCTTCTCCAAATATATATATTCCAAACAATATACATATATATTACTTCTTCTCCAAATATATATATAAATATTGTACCTTTAATAAATCATAATTCACTTTTCCAAATTATCCAGACCTTAATATATCCTATATGTTTCACTATTCCTCCTTCACATTATTCTTCACTAAATTCAATGTACCGTAAAATATTATAGATCCTATACTTTAAATCTTATTATATTCCAAGTACATTTTCTCTTACTAATTTCATTAACTATCAATCTAGTTGATATTGTTCTATCTACCTCCAATTATCATCAAACAATTCAGGTATCCCAGTTCACTTTATCCAAATATGTTTCACTTACTAATATCTTAAATTACCCAAGTTAATTCCAATAATTCCTAAATCATCCTCTTAGAGTTAATATTAATATAACACGGGGTATCATAATTCACCTCATCCAAACATGTTTCTCTTGGTGAACACATTAATCGTTCATTTTAGCTCCAATAACCCCAGAATTACCATTTAAGTTGTATGCTTCATAATGAAATTTTGGGATATTATATGTCTAACTGTCACATTTTATTGTGATATTTTATGGAAGATAATATTTTAACATTCCATTGGAATTATAGTGATGCAGTTGATTATTATTAATAAAAATAAGAATTAAATAATTATTGAGTTAAATAATATTGGTGGACGATCATGGTGGTTGATCGCCATGATCCGTGAGCGACCGAATAATCGACTGGAAAAATTTGGCGGCGAATTTGTGGTTGATCGATGGATTGGCAGTCGATCGTCCGAAGAAGAATCGATCCATCGCCAAACTGAAGAGTTGCCTGAAATGATAACCATCGACAAGAAGCTTCTGGGCTTGACTCTTGATGCTTCAAGGAACACTCAAACATCCCTCTCTTTGGCTCTTCACCTTCGTGTGGATGCTGAAGAGGTACTGAAAGTGTTCTATAAAAGGGGATGTGTGTGTGTTGGGAGAGTTTTTAGAAAAAACAGAATGGGTGGTGTTTGCTATTGTGTTTTGGTTTTGTGCTTCTATGAGACGCTTCGACGATGAGGAGAGACTGCTGCTAAGGAAGGAGAAGAGAAGGTTTAAGTGAGGTAAGGAATAATGTGTGTTCTTTGTCCATAAGGACCTATGTCATAGGAGTAAGGTGTTTGCTGTGTGGTTGTTGCTGTGTGATTCTTTGTTTGTTCTCTGGAAGTTATTATTTCAGTGATAGGTTAATGCTCATGGTTTCTCTACATGTTTTCCTTGATAAGTTCTCTGTAATGTTTATGCCTTCGATGATGGTTCTCTGCTCATGTTGTTCCCTATTATTAGTTTGCCAATAGCATTAATGATAATAATCTAATCTATCGATGATCAGTGGTGAAGAAGAAATGAATTGCATGTTCTTTATTCCCTACTATTAAACTACTGACTATTATTCTGCCAGATTTCATGCTTATTCTCGATAATGTTTCACAACTGTTTCCCTTGTTATCCTCTGCAAGTTAGTATTCTGTGATGATCTTGTTGTTCCTATGCTCTATGTTTGCTTAAGTTTAGTAAGTTATGTGGTAGGACTAAATCTGTAGGAAATCAACCGTGAAGTAGACGTGATTTATACGTAGGTAATATGTTTTGTAATACTCGGGGTATTTAGTTACGTGTAAATCTTGAATTAAGTGGAAAGTAATATTTTGGTCATTATAAATCTGTCACACCTTGCTGTTGATATTGTTATTATGAATGATAGAGTATTGAAGTGTATTGGATTTGTTAAGAAAATGGATATATGTATATATATATATAGTGTTATGGTGCAACATATATATATATATATATTATGAAGAAATAAACTATGGTCGATCGTGGTGGCCGAATGGCAATGGTGTCGATTGACCAACGTCATCGACCGATAATTTTGAAGCTGAAATTGTGGATGATCGATAATTTTGGCAGTCGATCTTGGGCGATGAATCGATCGACCATTGCATTTATCATCTGCCTGGAAACACATAACTGACAAGAAGATGATTGAAGCGTTGCTGGAAAACAATGAGTCGCGTCCCCTCGTCGCCTTAGGATGTTATAGAGTGTATTTAGGGGGCTTAGTGTAGAGAAAGGAGAGATTATTATTCCGCATTCTTTCTGTATTCGTTGTCTGAAGTTTTCTGGCTCTAGAGTTTTGGAAGAATAGTTTCAATGTTAAGGGAAGGGGTTGTTGCTCAAGAAAGGAAAGATTACAACGAGAGGTAAGGAATAATGTGCGTCCTTTGTCCGTAAGGACCTACATTATAGGAGTAGGATTGGTTTTGTTTCTGTAATGACCCAGTTTTTCTTACTTTAAAAATATGTGATATTTTAAACTTTTATAAAACAACTAAATCCCTATTAAAACCCTTCAATTGAAATCAAAGTTCATTTCTTAAAAACCTGATCGTTAAAACATCGTTCTTAAAACTCGTTATTTAAATCTTTATTACTAGCAGAATACTTTATTCATAAAATCTATTTTTTCTCATTTTACAGCAGAAGCATAAAACATTCTATAGCATAGCATAAATCGTTTATTTTAAAAGATAGTAAATAAATTATTACTTTAGATTTATAAAACTCTTTTCTCTTTTACTTCCCTTAGCCTAACCAGCCACAAGTCCCGCCCGTGCAAACTGATTGTAGCATGTTTCTTTTAGTCATTTAATTAATACGTTAAATAGTTGATTGTTAAGAACACTTCCTTAAATTGACTATTAAATTCGTTCCCATAATTCGTATATTAAGCATATTTAATTCACTTAGATCATTTGCACGTTAATAGTTTAATCATCCTGCTATATTTCAATTGTTAAATTTAGTAGAATTAAGCATGTTGTACGTTGCTCTCTATTATTATCTGTGCCTATCTTTGATTGTGCTATGCTTGCCATTTATTTCTTCCTATATTTGTTGTTCGTCTTAATTCATTATTCTTTTATGTTATGTCAACATGCATCATGTTAATAGAAACAAGTAGGGAGTGTCATTATGGGTAGCCTGTTCTGCCAAAGGTTAGATTTTGAGCAGTGACTATACTCCTTGTGGGAAATATCTCCAATGTTCTGAATAATTATTAGATTATGAGTAAAGAACAGAAATGGTGGATTCTTTTATGACATAAAAGATATGTGAGTGCATCATATTTATTCTATTCCTTACTAAGTATTAGGCTAACGGTTTATCTCATGATGTAGGTACTCATGATATCAAGAAGAGCAGTTGATGAAGGATTTAATGGTGAGATTGTGCTGGTTAAACAAAGCAAGAACAGTTGATGAAAAAGGGTTTTGTTTTACATGAGCAAAAATGTGTAGTTTATATAGAAGGAATTTGTATTACAATATTAGTATATTGTATTGTTTTCAAAAAGAAAATGTTTTTAAAAGGAAAGCACTCCATCGCATTTGGAATTTTAAAAAGCGAAAAAGAAACGGGTCGTTACAAGATGTTAAGAATAAAGAAAACGGTATAACTTCATCATGATGATAAATTCACCATTCTGGTACAAGTTCACTAGTGTGGTACAAGTTCACCGATATAGCATAAAGTTCATCGTGATTGAAGTTCATCATCTTTTTCCTAAGCAAATATAAGTTAAGAAAAGAAAGGAAAATGTTTTATAATGTGCATATCATGTTCATTATACATTTCGCTTCTTATTAAGAGCTAGACTCATAGTTTAAGTTTTGTGATGTAGGTATGCATTATGACAAAGGAAAGGAGCAGTTGATGGAGGATTTATGCACTGCAGACCTTATGGCTGGTTAGGCTAAAGATTGAAGAGAAAATGAAAAAAGTTTTGTAAAGATATGGATTTGTAAAAGAAAAGAATTTTATTTATTGCACTTTCAAATGTTTTGTTTTATTAAGCAAAGTCTTTTGCTACGCGACATTTTAATTAAGGAAATATACTTTGAATAAATGGTTGTCTCAGTTAGTTTTTAAATGCAAGGTTTTTCGCTTTGTGATGTAAAGAGTTTAAATTTTATGCATTTTTCAAAGAAAAAGTGTTTTAAATTGCAACATTTTAAGAAAAAGGAAATCGGGTCATTACACGAAGCGACCTTCAAAAAATCACTCCACACAATCTCCAATTAGAGAGGTGCAAAAATCCATGGCTCGCATGATTTCCTTAAGAAGAGGTGAAACCCCTCTATTTATAGAGTTTCCAAGGCGGTGGCCAAACCCCGTGAGTCATCCTCTCAATCAATCATAATCGGCCACCAAACTAATTAGCTAAGAGTCATCATCTCCACCAATCACAATCGATCACCACAACTATTTACCTAAGCTAAAATCGTGCAGTAGCCCAATTTCTTTTCTTTAATTTTTAGTCTTTTTAGTCATATATATATATATATATATATATATATATATATATATAATTTCTTTATATATATATATATATATTTTCTTTATTTTTTATTTCTTTTAGCGAAGAGGAAGTCTTTTCTCTTAAACAAATCAATTCATAAATCATCAAAACATATATCAAATTATTACATATAATTTCTTTTACAAAACGTGTTTCATCCCATAAATAAAGTTTGTCATAACAACTCCAAGCACTCCTAATTAGTACGTTTCATCAACTGCAGGATCCTTTATCATTAGTCACTTTGTCCAAGTTTACCTACATACAAGATTCATCTATGAGCGTAACACTTAGTAAGTAATGTGAAATAAAACATGATGTGCATTTATCATAAAAACATGAGTATTTTGTTTTCATTTTAATTCAATGTTATTTTCTTTTCTTTTCTTTGCTTTCATTCTTGTTCTTCATCTTGACATTGGGACATGACATCAAAGCTTAATGTCTCATTGGATTCATATCATGGCTTGCCCAAAACTTCAATGATACTGGATCGCCAAAAGCTTAATTTCATATTACTTTTATGTTTCAATTTTCTTTATTTTCTTCTTCTTGACATTGAGACACGGTATCAAAGCTAAAAATCTCATTGGGCAATATCATGGCTCGCCCAAAGCTTCAATGGTATCGAATCTACAAAGCTGCTTAAGTATTTTTATTTTCTTTTTCATCTTTTTAATGAAACATATGTAGGTAAAATGTTTTCTTATGATGAGTGCATGATCATAAAAATCCTCAAGTATTCTCAAACAACATATTATCATAATAATCAATACTATCAACATAACAAATCCTTGATCAACAAAACAATCACAACTAATTAAATCCTAGCATCTTGTGATATAGGCCGTTAGGCCAAACTCATACGGTCATTACTTACCTTGGGGTCTTAGGATTTAATTGGTTTATCTAATTGAGTTGTGGGACCTAAAATATATCACAATAAGTCAATATCCATATTAGTCATTCAATATTTATGGCTGATTCTAAAATTACCCATTTCTTTAATTAATTAAGTCAAGTTATAAGTCCAAACCACTTTGGTCATACTTATATCGTCAAAAAATAGGGTATAAATATTATTGTCCAAAGTTCCACTTAATTGTCCAAACAGAGTATTAATATCAATATCCAACCAACTTCCAAAATTCATAATTCTTTTTATACACATTCGACAGCCTTGATTCCAATACTTAACTCTCCATTTAATTGTCCATAACAATATATCAAAATAGTTTAATAAATAAAACCATATACTTAGCATACTATGTTTCCACCTCACTATAATCCAATATAAATATCACTTAAACTTAAAAAATCTCACTAACCTTCAAAAACTACTTCACACCTCACAGGAAAGCTGTAAACTGTGGCTCTCTTATGTCCAATTCGAAGAGCCAAAACCTCCCTATTTATAGAGGTTTAATTCGGTGTTCCAACATCGTAATTCATCCTCTCCACCAATCATAATCAGCCACTAAACCATTAAATCAATTGCAAGAACTTTCGTCATCCCTAACCCATTGTAATTAGGTGGATTGGAGTTATTTGTTTAATGCCCAATAAGTCCCAAAACAATTTCCTTATATATCCTTTGTTGCAAATTCTATACATTTATGGACGCCTACATGTCTGCAGCAGATGGATTTTGATGCGCCAACGAAAGGGTTTAAGGAAAGACTTATCTGTGTGGTTGATCATTTGAAGGAGGTGAACGACTGTAGGCTTCAAGAATAATACAGTGTGGTCGATCAACTGGAGGCTTGAACGACCGGAACCTATACAAATTCTATTGTCTGTTGTTTTCTAGTTGAATAGTGGTCGATTAACTGAAGGAGGAGAGATCGACCGGTTGAAGAGACTTTCTATACTTTGTTGCAAAACCACTTTAGGAAACTCTGACTTTGGAAATCAATATCTTGCTAAATGTAGAAGCTTTCTTTACAAAAATGGGATAGCAACCAATCTGATGAATGATGAATAACTCCTCCAAAAATATGATTGAAACTTGCCACAGATTTGGAAATATAGATGGTAGAATGAGATTGGCCGAAAATAACAAGAAATCACAACTTGCACCTTCGTATGGAAACTCCACCAATTTTGATTCTTCTTGAAAAATGAACACCACTTTACACGTTCTTCCTCCAAGGAGCAAGAACACGGATGCCAATAAGAAAGGTTTTTCAACTCACAAAATAACCTCAATTTTTATATCACACCACAAGAACTTTGGATAGAACATACTAAAGGGGAATAAGGAATTACTCCAAATTCAAAGATAAAAAAGCAAAGACTTCTGTATTCAAACTCAACTTATTAAACACTTTCTCTAGGTGGATTTATATAGCAAATTACAAACTATAGAATAGGAAATAACTAAATAGGAAACAAGATACTAAATCAGCTATCACCTAGTATAATTGGCTGATTACTATAACATACTTTAGGCAGCTTAACTAAAAGTAAATTACTTAGTTAATTCTTGCTTTCTTTTCCTCCAAGTTTTGATAGCTTTTGGCAACTACTTTCTCTTCAACCTTCGGCCATTTGGATGGTTTCCTTATCAAGGCATTCTTTTGCTTTCCTTTTGTCATTATGTTTGGCCACTTGGGATGGTTTCCATATCTCTTCTTGCCTTGCCCTTTCTTGACCCTCAAGCTCGACTTCTTAGGCTTCTTTCCACAATAAAACATGTGTGAGCTTCCCTTGGTCTTCATGAGTTAGTGGCTCCTCCACTTGACCCCTTATTGAGTTACCTCCCAAATAAGTGGAAAGGTAAGTGTTGATGAGTTTTTGGCCCCTAGCCTTTGTGATTGGACCTTGTAGTCCATCAGATTTTCTCCTGCGGAGCATCTTTCTAGTGAATATTCCCAATATCTGCAAATCATACTTGCCACGTTGCATTGCAGTTACTTGTATCCCACTCATGTACTCGCCATTTTTCTATCCGAGGGCGCTTACGCTTTCGTGGGTCCATTGTTCAACACGCGCCACTTATCCAAAATGATGTCGTTCACTTCCTATTGTGGATACCTTTCTATCCGTGGATGCCTATACTACCGTGAATCCACTATTCAACGTTTGATGTTTACCTAAAACAATGACATTTTATCCTTTAATCTCCTTCCATGAACGACTAACTCCCCGTTCAATGTAGCTACTTATCCAAAACAATGATGTTTTAAATTATACGTGGCCCTTCACTCTCCCGCAAGGAATCTTTTCCGTCCGCGGGAGGAAGTTTCTCCTAATCTCTTTCTAGTGAATATTCCCAATATCTGCGAATCATACTTGCCACGTTGTGCCGCAGTTACTTGCATCCTACTTATGTACTCGCCACATTTTTATCAGAGGGCGCTAACGCTTCCATAGGTCCATTGTTCAATGCGCGCCACTTATCCAAAACGATGTCGTTCACTTCTTATTGTAGACGCCTTTCTATCTGCGAACTCTCATACTCCCGTGAATCCACTGTTCAACGTGTGATGTTTACCCAAAATGGCGACGTATTGTCCTTTAATCACCTTCCACGGATGCCTAATTCTCCGTTCAATGTAGCTACTTATCCAAAACAATGACGTTTTAAATTATACGGGACCCTTCACTCTTACGCAAGGAATCTTTCCATCCGCATGAGCAACTTTCTCCTAATCTAATGGTCCTTATTTAATCCTATAACTTGATCCAATGGCCATCTATTCTCTCGTGTGACATCTTCCTCTCCCTCAAAGCATCTATTTGCTAAAGAATTTTCCTACCCACCTTCTAATCTAACAGCTTAAACTCTTCCATTTATTCAATCCAACGCTTATCCTTCCTCCTACAAAGCATCTTCCACATGACATCTTTCCGTGGAAGAATCATCCTTATTCCTCCTTCTAATCTAACAGCTATAAATTTTTTATGACATAATCCAACAATCGTCCGATCTCTCGCACAACCTTCCTTTTAATTTTGCCTCCAATACCTCCAACCATCTTTAATCTTAACTGCTCATTAAATTTATCCAACGATTGTCATTCTCTCTTCCTAAAACATTTCTTTTATTCATCCGCCATCCTTCCTCTGAATATCGTTTTCTTCCAAAAATGATTTCTTCTCCTAATAAAATGTTATTTTTATTATTTAACAATCGTGGGTATTTTCCAACTTTTTAAATATTTATTTTATTTATCCTTTAATATTTTAACTTTTCCAACTAAAAATACTTATTTTTCTTGGGTATTACAAATCGTAAGTACTAATGTCATCTTATGGATTGTAATTGGTGGATCAGAATTGTTTGAGTAGTTCCTAATTAATCCCGAAAACAGTTTCCTTATTTTCCACAAAGCATCTTTCTCTCCCACAAAGCATTTTTCCAAGGAAGCATCATTTCGATCCAAGGGATCCTCTTTCATCTGTTCATTTATCTAATCAATCTATGTCATTCCTCTTAATATTTTCCTAATGTGGATGCGTTTTCTTTTGAGGACCTAACGAAACGACAACTTCATTCTCTCCCTTCAGCAGTTCTACTATTCATTGCGGACACTCACATTTCCACACTGTGCACTTCAGATATCTGCTCCTTGCATCCATCCTACAATGAGGTTGTTCCCCTTTTTCAATGGACATTCTTTATAACGACCCGGTTTTTTCTTATCTTTTTAAAATGCGTGAAATTTAAAACTTTTCTTTTACTTTATAAAATAGTGGAAAATCTTTTGTTTAAAACTTCTTTAAGTGTGGTCAGACTTCGTTTCTAAAAAAGCAAGACCGTTAAAAATCATTTCTTTAGACTCGTTATGAAAATCGTTATAAGCAGTGGAAAACTATAGTTATAAAATGTTTTCTCAAAACATAGCGGAAGCGTAAATAATTCAATTAAGGAATGTTAAGCAAATTGTTACGGGTTAGTTACAAAACATTTTTCTCTTTTACTTTCTTTAGCTTGGCCAGCCACAAGTCCCGCACGAGCAAATCCTTCATCAACTGCTACATCATTTCTTCTCTTGCGTGCACCTACACCATTAGCAAACTGTGAGCCCAAGGCCCAATAAGAAATGAGATATGCAGTATGTATGCCTCTAACTCATTATGTCGGAATAGGTACACCCTAACCATTCTTTTCTTTACTTTTTTATATAACTCGTACATTGAGTAGGAGATTTGTGGAATCTATAAAGGAGAGGGCATCTCATTTCAGCATCTAACCACCTAGTGTAGACAGTCTCATAGTCCCGACAAGGGAAAGGTACAGTTCTTTTCTTCTCGTAACCCAATGTGGAAAGGGTATAAATTTCTATCTACCAAGCTAGCTCCGGACTACCCTTCCATTCCCCAACTCCCCATACATTTTCTTTAATCATTTTTCCTCACTCAAATGCATATGAGTACCACCCCAAAGGTGGTACTTCCTACTTATTTCTAATCAATGCAAATGATACATTACAACTATAAGCCATTCAATTCATTCATCAAGGAAACAATAACAAAATAGGAAACAATAACGATATAGACATGTTTGGTAATTTAAAGAAAATGATAACAATATAGACATGTTTGACTATTTAAAGGAAACAATAACAATACAGACATGCTTAATAATTTAAAGAAAACAATTATGATACATGCATGTTTGACAAGTTAAAGGAAATAATAACAATGTCTATGTAATCCCTCAACTACTTCACTATCTCCTTCTCGCTCCCCACTTCCCTATCCATGTTATCTCCTATCTCGCTCCCCGCTTCCCTATCCATGATATCTCCTAACAATGCATTTACAAAACTAAGATAAGGAAATCATGTATTAGTAAAATATTAGGGATTGTACTTATAGTGGATGAAGTATTTTCCACATCGAGACTTATGCTGGCAGGTAGGCTACAGAATCAGTTTGACTGTTATGAAATTGTTTTATTCAGCAAGATGTATCAGTGCTCGATTTTAAAACGCAGTAAAACAAAACAAATTCGCTCTGATACCAATTGTAATGACCCAATTTTTCGAAACCCCAATTAAAATTCGATAAAATTCAAAACTTTTTATTAAAACCTTTCTAAGATAATATCATAGTGCAAAACCAGACCGTCAAAACCTTTTCGTTAAAACATAGCAGAAGCAATTGTAAAATCTTTTATGAAAACATAACGGATTTATTAAAACATAGCGGAAGCGTAAATCGTTTGAGATACGAAAACTAAACCATTAAATACTGCGTTTGAGAAATGAGAACTAAATAATTAAATACAATTTATTTACAATCATTTTCTCTTTTACTCTCTTTAGTCTGGCTAGCCACGAGTCCCGCGTGCGCAAATCCTTCATCCATGCTTTTTGATCTGTTCATCGTTTCTTAGTATATGCACCTCCACCACAAGTAAACTGTAAGCCCAAAAACTTAGTAAGGAAGAAGGTTTATGCAATATGATATGCCTCTCTTTAGTCATTTTTTGAATGGAGGCCACCCAAACCAATCTTTTCATTACGTTCGTTCGTTCATTCATTCTTTACTTGTACTTCGAGCTGGAGATTGGAGGATTTCCTTTGAAATGGTATAGTTGATCGGATCTAACCTTTTACTTGTATCTAAGTCCTTTCTACCGATAAGGTAGGAGGCTTCACCTACCTACAGACTAGATCTGCTACCCATCTGCCTCCAACTCCCTTTTCTTTTTTTTCTCATCTCATCATTTTCTTAACATTTTCCCCTCACATTATGCATGTGTGAGTACCACCCAGTGGTGCTCCCTACTTGATTTCTATTAACATGATGCATGATGACACATCTTCCCTATAACATGATGCATGATGTCGTATCATGTAACATTAACAGTAATTGAATTTGCACATTTATAAGAAGGTAAATGAATAATAATTGAGTGCGCATATAAAAGAAAGTGATCAAATAGCATAAATTAAAACCACATGTCAGAGAACAAACAATTATGATATTGAATTGAAAACAACGAAACACATAAGGAAGTCAAACAACGAACATTAGGGACATTAAATACGAATCATGAAGGAATCATAGAAAGTAAATACGCATAATAGAACAATACAAAATGAATTGAAACAACTAATTAATGGCATGCTTGAACTTACAGAACACCACAATGACGAAACAGAATTCAGGACATACTATTAATTAACATGCTAGTTATCCCAGTTAATTTACATGCTCCAGAAAGATTACATTTATTATTCTAGTTAGTTATTCTAGTTATTTAACTTAACAAGTTAAACATGCTCAATTTACAAGCTCAATGAAAATTATAACATGCTCATAAAAGATTACAATTATTAATTATCTTAGATAATTAACATGCTTAGATTTAGTGGTGTCTAGTGTGATAAACATGATTTTATTTTAATTTAATTATGCATACTCAGGTTTAATAAACTATAGTTTATAATTAACATAAAGGAAACAATAACAAAGGAAAGATAGAAACATATATTCACATAGTCAATGGAACCTCTAATTCGTTCATGCTTCGTTCATTCCTCCTTCATCTTCTCTATTATTCTCTAATAAAGCAAAACATCAATGGTAGAAGTTACAGTAAATGAAATTGCAGTAAAAGACAATATACAGAATAATAACAAAGATTAATTGATTACTTAGTTAAACACGCTCATGTTAGTTGTTTAACAACTAGTTAATTAGTTAATTAACATGGCCTTACTTAGTCAATTAACATGCTAATATTATAGTCAGTTAATTAAACATGCTAATTAGTTAAACATGCTAGTTACATGCTACGATTATTATTCTATTATCCTAATTAATTACATGCTCAGATTACATGCTTAGTTAATTACATGTTCAGATTACATGCTTTTATTCTATTTAATCAAGCATACATGGTTATTGTTGACTAGTTAGTTATCGTAAATTCGTTAATTAGACATATTAAACATGTTTAACTAGTCAATTGATTGTTGTCCTAGTTAATTAACAGGCTCAAAGAAGTGATTAACACTTATTAATTAAGCAACTAGTTAAACATGCTCAAATTAATTATTCAACGACTAGTTAATTAAACATGCTCAATAATTAGTTAATTACTCTGCTTAATTAACATGCTCAATAAGGTCATAACATAATTTAATTCACATCCTTAAATTAACTAATTAGTTAACATGCTTAGATTAACTAGTTGATTTATTACAAGTATTTACACTAAGAGATACAGAACAACCATTGGCAGCAGCACAAAATGAAGGAATAACAGCTACACATAAATATCTAACTAACAGCAAGTAATTATGCAGCATGAGTTTATCATTTCATCCATTTGAACATTCGTCCCCTTTAAGCATTAGCATTCATCACTCTTTCATCAACATAAGGTATTTGAAACAATGAAAATAGAGCAAATCACTAAAGAAAATATCACAGACCTAATCAACCAGAAGCAAAGCTATCAATAACGAAAATATCAATCAGCAAAGAAATCTACAAACTACAACAAAGGAAATAACTGTAATTTACCCAAGGAATTACTACAGAGCATTAATAATCTATCACTCACGCACTCTACTTGTGGGTAGGGCTTCCACTGGCCAAAACACACCCCATTTCCTTACCTAAATGAAGAACTACACTCACGGAAAGCTACTCCATTGCACCCAGCTTCACTCCTCAGCTCACAGCAGCTTCATGAACACAGCTCTAGGTCTCAGCAGTGCAGCTCACTCCTTAGCTCACGATCACTCCTTCCTCAGGTATCACTCAACTCACAGAGGAAGATCACTCAACTCACAAAGGAGAGCTCTCTCTCGCAGGAAACACTCACGCAGAAGGAAATGGCGAGGAAGATGATTAAGAAGAGAAGTCTCGCCTGGAGGAGGAAACAAATTCGTACACCTAGAGGGGTAGGAGGGCGGCTTAGCATGGGTCTAGACCTAGAGGGAGAGGATTTGCTATCGGGAGGAAAAATGATGGCTGAAAGAGATAAGTTCTAATATTTTAAGCCCTAATTTTACGCAGATCTGGGTTGTTTAGGACGAGTGTGTACGTGCTAGTCTCGTCCACATTCGTCAGCACGTACACACTCGTCCGAAAGTTGCTATAACAAAGGCAAATTTGTACATTCAGATGCAATGTGGCATCCACATATGGCATCTGCATGCATCTGAAAGTGTCTAGGAATTGAACAGATTCAAAACGGACGCATCTGCCCACATCTGCGCTCGTCTGGGCTCATCCGAAACTTCATGATCCAAACAAGGATAGGACGCAAAATGGCATCATGAGTCATCCTGAGACTCAGGGGCGACATGCAATGCATTTGCGAACGACACTTCTCATCCACATGTCGTCCGTGTTCGTCCGTAAGTCACGCTTGGGATGCAAATTCTCATCCTGGTGCGTCCCAAAGCACTAAGGACACCTTGCAATGCACTTGCGGACGACACGTCTCATCCTCACGTCGTCTATATACGTCTGAAACTCCACTTAACAGGTTTTTCCCTTACATTTTCCCACTTAACTTCCATCCCATAATATTTTCCTCATAGAAACACGTCACAATTTGACATGTTTAGATACGCAACGTAATGTTCTGTTTATCCCAACACTTAAATTATGTCACGTATACGGGAAAAATGTTATCGATATATTACACCTCCAATCTCCCAACTCGATGTACGAGTAATGAAAGAATGAAACGTAAAGAAAAGAATGGTTTGGGGTGGACCCATTCCGACATAATGAGTTAGAGGCATACATCATATTGCATATCTCATTTCTTACTGGGCCTCAGGCTCACAGTTTGTTTATGGTGTAGGTACACGTAGGAGATAAGATAAAGGAGCAGTGGATGATGAATTTGCACGGGCGGGACTTGTGGTTGGCTAGGCTAAGGAAAGTAAAAGAGGTAACGGTTTTGTAAATATAAAATATCAGTTTATTTATTGTCTTTTAAAACGAATGATTTATGCTTCCACTGTAAAATGAGAAAAATGGAGTTTATAAATAAAGTCTTCCGCTATTAATAAAGATAAAAGTAACGAGTTTTAAGTTTGATATTTTAACGATCCATTTTTTAGAAAAGAACTCTGATCACACTTTAAAAAAGTTTTAAACAAAAGGTTTTCCGCTGTTTCATAAAGGAAAAGAAAAGCTTTAATTTTAAGTGATTTTTGAAGAAAGAAAAATCCAGGTCGTTACAAAGAGGCTCATTGCTTACTTAACGAGTTATTATTTTGCAGAAAATACTAAGTTAATGGAGCTTACAGAGGAACCCTCACATGAAGATAAGGAAGCTCCCCGACACGTTCTCACTTGGAGTCACGCAACTTCAAATCGGCTAGATCAACACTCTCATGGTTTTGAGGAGCTCACCTTGACCAATCCCAACAAGGTCAATTAAAGAGCATTATGTTGAATTTCCACATTAATATATTACTTTAAACGATATTGGATTATTGGCTGCTGGTTGGGTTTTATTTTGATGGATTTTAGGTCATTTTGATTTATTGTGAATTGAGGTGCTCGACTTGCATGTGAGTCGAGCCCTCTTGCCCAAATTTTGTGAACTCAAAGCGTTTATGTAATTTTCTTTTTATGATTCATTAGAGGGGTATTTACCCTCCTCTAATGAAAACCCAGAGACATGTTTGAAACCCTAATTTGATATTGCATCTTTGCTTAGAGAATTCTCTCTAGTCCTCACAGTGATCCGGTTTAGCTTCACGACTTACCTTCCATCAAATCGTTCTTCCTCTTGTTCTAGCATGATCTTGGAGAAGGAGATCATTGCTAACTCTTCCAGTCACTTCATTTGGAGCTGACCTTTGGAGTTAGAAGATCACAGTAAACCGCAAGTTAAAGAGGTGTTCTTCGAATCACCCGAACAAGTAGCCCCCTCGGGCGAGTGAGGGTTACGCGGACAAGCTTTGTGCTGTTGGTTTTATTCGGTCTTGTTGAAGGTGATCACTGTATTTTTTATCTAAGCTCATTACTTGTCTATATGTGTGAAGTTTTATGGGATATTTGATGATTTGGAGTCAATATTGGGGAATTCTTTGAGTCGCTCCAAGTTTGCTGCAAATCTGTTTTTCCGAAACCCTAATTTCGAGCATCTAGATCTCCCACGCACAACTCCATGTGTGCGTTGACTTTAAAGGTGATTTTTGAAGCTGTTGTAATATTGGTTATTTACTACTTGCTCTATAAATTTAGGATCCAGAACCTCTATGCAAGTCGAGTACCACTCATTCTAATTTTGGTGTCCGAATTTTATGCATTGGCCAATTGCAAATTCTTTGTATTTCTCAATTTGGACACTTGCGACCTATCACCGGAGAGCTAGGGATAAGCAAGACATGGCAGAATCAGACATATTTGAGCTTGACCAAGGTTTTAACAATGGTCGTTCTATCAAGACCCAGAGGCAGGCCGAACCAAAAAGTTGGGCCAAACAACTCAATCCTCGTAGAGGACCCAATCGCCCATCCCAAGACTTGTTAAATTTTTGCGGAAGACTTGAATAAATACCCAGTCGTGATCCACTTGTGATGCGCCACGGTCCATATAGTGATTGCGAGAATATTTAATAATGCAGAATAGTAGATTAAAAAAGTTCAAATGATATTGTGCATACAATCCAAGTTTCTTAGAAAACCAAATTAAGTAAACTACAGTCATATAACAGCTTGCTTACCAAGAAATAAGATTCAACTAAGGAAATGAAATAAAATAAATAGCAACAGAGTCTTCAACCAAAATCCTAACCTGGAAAAAAATAGTCGAAAGGGTGAGTGACTAACTCAGTAGGGAACTTATATTAAATGTTAAGCGTGTGTAAAACTTGTTTTACTGTTTTCGTGAAAATCGTGAGTTTAGGGAAAATATGCATGTTTTGAAAATATTTGAAAACCGTTTCATCTTTCAGGGAAATTCAGCCCCAAAGGCCCTCAAAGACAATTAAAAAACATGGTTGTATACATAGACAGCTATATGTTAAAATATCCTCGTCGTGTTTCATCTAAGAAACTGCAATCCGTGAAAAAGGAGGAACATTCATGAACTCCCCCGAACAAACACACAGAAAGGCGGTGACCATTTCTGGGCAGCACCTCATGAGGTTGGAGGAAGACAAATGACGGCGGTTCGTAGACCCTGCTCGTCACTCAGGTTGTCATGACAAATTCTGCGATGACACGTCTGTAATATATACACCCTGATCAGGTTTAGGGATTTGCAACCCAAGGAAGCCTCATCTCCTTCCTAATCTCATATTTCACATAGAGCGCAAACAAAACATCTCCACGCAGCAAGAGATGTACCAGGGATAGCCTCCTGATACTTTAATACCAAAACCATCCAAAGTATCAGGAGAATTCATCACTCTCGAACCTGTATCCAATATGTCACACCATGAAATCAAATGCACGAAGTAAACGTATAAAACTTTCGTACATACATAGTATAAAAAGTTGACGTGATGTCGAACAGTCCCCGTTAGGTTTTTCATATGTGGTATCCCACAAAATATGTTTTTGAAAACTATGCAATGCAGTGCAAAACATCTCAGTATAAAACCCCTACCTCGTTGGCGATCCTTCCTCGTATACAAAGGAGCAGCAACCATAGGTACCGGTTCGAAGTCCTAGAACTCGTCCGAGCCTACAATATGTTAAACATAGGGAAAAACCTCTTAAATGAAATCTCAAAGAATATGTGGAAAATCCTACACAGAGTCTAATCTCAACGTCCTATCTTTAATAACCAAAACATAACTAGTTTGCTTCTTTTGTTCATAAGTCTCCAACGTCCAACAGAAATACAAACAGTAACTGCTTCAACTTATAAACCACGATTCTGTCTCTCATCATATACCCAAACAGAAGTCCAAAACAGAATTAAAATATTCAAGTTCATCAATGAACCATAACTCTCACAATGGCTCTTGGGTAGAACCAAACCAACAAGCAAATGATCAAGAATAGCTAAACTCATTTAATATGACAATATATCATAACAGTGTCTATCAAGCCATAATCAACATATGCAAATTAAAACTCATTTGATAGAATATATGTCCTCATCATGAGCTTTCAATAGAGAACCAATTTCAAACTAACAACAATTTCATTCTCGGGTCTTTTCCATTCAACAAACAATCACTCCAAAACAACAACCAAAACCACTAACCAAGACAGCAATCCCCAACAACTCTCTTCAGCAAAATCTGATATAAAACAGAGGCAAGTCATAGACATTTTCCATCCAGAACAAAACTAACATCAATATTTTAACAACGATCCAACTATCCCTCTCATACTGTTATAGGTTTTCAGTTCACACATCAAAACAAGAAACAAAATTATTAGCATTTCTTTTCATCCAAAACAGTAGCAGAAGCAAGGAATTCCAGCCGAAACCAAACCAGAACCCATCATCGAAATCAAAGGAGTTCAGCATTACTCACCAAAATTGAAAAAGTGGAGGAAGAGATACTCGTTGTCAACTCACGCACCGAATGCTTCGAACAATGTCAACGGTCCAGCTCGGAGGTTTGCATGACAGAGCACACGAAGGCCGAAGTCGTCCAAGGTCGCTCGTCCGCTCGCCTTCTGTCGGCCAAAGCACTTGTCTCCCTCTTGAAGTCCCTCTCGACCGAATGCAAGAAATGGAGAGAAGCCTTTTTCCTCCTCCAAAACCAGCGGCAGACTTTCTCTTTGTTTTTCCCTTCTTTATTTCATTTCTTCGCAATTTCACACACTACTTCTCTCTCTCTTTTTCCTATTTCTTCTTTCACTTAAACCTTTTTACTTCTTTCCTTTTTATTCCAAGTCTACCCTTTCTAACCTAACCTCCTTTTTATTCCAAGTCTACCCCTTTCTTTCCTAACCTGCAGCGTACTTCTTTTTTTCCTTTCTCTCCATTTTGTTTCTTTCTTTTATTTTACTTTTTAATTCTGTCCCATTCCATCCTTTTATTTAATTCCTTTCTTTCATTTCCACACTTTAATTTCCACTATTAAATTAATATGTAAATACATGTATATAAAATATGCATGTCACATATTGAATACCCCATTTTCCCACTTTCGACTTATTCTGCGCATCGCCCGACAACGCTTATTGACTCAAATTTAATTCTCCAACTATGTTTCTTAAATAAATTTTTCCTTTAAAAATTTACAACTCTATCGATTTGACTAATTTACCAAAATTTCACATGTGTGGCCGCCACGTGACAATTCGTGTCAACTTTTCAACGTTATGACTTATTTTAACGCAAAAAATTTACACAGAGAATTTATTATCTAAAAATTTTCATGCTTTACATGTTCAATCTATTGTCTCCGTTATTGTTGAGAATTATGGTAGAGGAATACAAGATTGAGGCCAAGTGTGAGTGTCGATCTTCTTGCTCATTCAACGAAATTGTAGAGAGATATTTGAACACGCGCCTTTTCAAGGAAAAATAAATGAAATGGCGTAAATTATACACAATCTATATCCATATAGAAGAATCTAATATATTAAGGTGTTGTGTATATAAAAACAAGGGAAAATGACAAATCAACCATCATCCTTTGCACTCAATGACAAGTCAACCATCATATTTTTTTTTGGTAACAAATTAACCACTAAACTATGGGAAAAAGATGCCACCAACATCACTGTCACGTTTGTCGTTAAACATGATGATGTCGAGCTGTAGCGGTTTGTATACAAACCGCTGCGACTCCATGGTTTCTCAAAAATAAGTTTACACTTGTCATGAACTGGCGCGGTTTAAGATGACACCGACGTGGTGTATCGATAAACCGTTGCAGTGTCCTATGAAACCACCACGGTGTATTGACACACCACTGCGGCGTCATCCTAAACCGCAGCGGTTTCTCGTGCTTCAGTCTTTGATCCTCTGTCGTACTATATAAGACTCGATCATGGGCTCCGGCATTTTCACCGCAAACAACAATAACCTTGGCAAACAACGATAATCTCAGACCTTCGTTCCACACTATGCAATTGATACAAATGCATTCCTGAGCAAAGAAAATGGCACTCAAACGAAAGGGTGGTCCGTCGCAAACTCACCTGCAACCACATGCAAAAACGACGGAGTCTGCCCATCAACGCTATCGGCTTGCAACTAACCTCGTCGTTGGTCAGCTTCACTGACCTATACCAGCCACCGTACAAGAAGGAGCACCTGCGGCGCAAGCTGGCCAAACCACAGCATTGCAACACAGAGAAACTGCGGCGGGTGGAGAAATCGTGGCATAATCTCAACCTCAACCACAGCCTCAACAACAACTAGCCGAAGGGCCAGTGGTCTGGTTCCAACCCGTTATAGTGGATTTCCACTCCCCACTATTCACGATAGCCTACGCAAAAGAACGGTACGAAGATGATGTAAAACACCGTTAAATTATTGTTTCTAAAAGAGTAGAGTTGGAGTCCTTGGCTGAAATGGGAATTCAACAATTATTTGATGGTGCTGGATTAGCTGGTTTGTGTCAGATGGGGGGAAGTTACTGCGAGAGGATTGTTAGACTCTTTTACGCAAATTTAGAACTGTCCCCCCAGCCATTAGAGGTCTGAACGTATATGTTTGGATGGGAGTTGATGTTGACTCCCAACGATCTAAATGTGATGCTTGGATGTGTACTGGAGAGACCAAGCGATGAGTATTACCACGTGTCTCAGGATCCACCTTTCATCAGACGAGGAGAAGGGCGGGCAATGCTTAGATTGTTGCACCGGGATCCCAAGATTGGCGTGTACAAGAAGCCAAAGGGTAGGAAGCTGAATGTCATAGCCCGAGTGATCAACATCATCACTATGTACACCATTTTATCTTGGGATGGACATCGAGACCATGTTAGCTGCATGGATCTCTATTTGTTCGAGAAGGTGTTCACTAGGAAAAAGGTGGACATTGGATATGTCATTCTGAGTTACATGCACGAGGTGCTAAACAACCCGGCCAAGACTCTACTGTTCAACTGGCTCATCTAGAAGATTGTTGAGTAGTCTGGGGTACCCATTTCGGAGGATGAGCCGAGAATCGAAGAGACGGCCACAAACGTGTACAAAAAATTGAAAGTGGACCAAATAAGGTCAGCAAAGTTGGAGGGGAATGGGTACGCGAGACCACGAAGAAACAAGGTTTAGTGTCCTAGCTGCTAGTACCTCCACCCCCTTAATGGCTCAGCCTTCAGCCCCCTCAGTGGCTCAGCCTTCAGACCCCTCGGAGGAACAGCCTCTAGCATCGCCTCTGCATCACATGAAGGAGGATGCTCCATAGCTGATGCAATTGCCCCCTCCTTAGACATTTCATTTTCCTTCGATGCCTGAGGAGACGTTTGACCAGATAAGCAAGATGGAGGAGCTCCATCATATGGCACTTAATAGAATAGAAATGATGGAGGAGCACCTTCAAATGGCGTTTGCTCCAAATTAAAAAAGTGGAGGTGCGAGAAAAAGAGAGGCATCAGCGAGCAGAAGAGAGGCATCATGAGATCTTGGAAGCATTTCAAAGAATGGAGCAGCGAGCAGGCCCTACAGCAGCCTCTCCATCGTCCTCTGAAGCATCAGAAGCCACAGACCACTTGTAAGTTATTTATTTTGTACGCAAAGTCCAGTCTTTACCTTATTTGTATTTGACATAATAACGTGTCGTTGATTTGCAGCACCATTTCCCTAAAAAGCCAACCTGCTCCTCCTATCGTGCAAGAGACAAGTGCGTCCCGCCTCAACCCCTTAAAACTGTGTGCGTGGTACATTTTTGATTTGGTTATATACGTGTATCTACAATTATTCATACCTTATTAGTCTGATGGCCTTTTGCCATTTTTTTTGCAGGCACGTGAACTGATACATGTTTTCAAGAACTATGTTTTGGGAAATACTCAGAAGAACTAAGAGACGTGAGCAATTCTTGGGGGAAAGCTGATCGAGGATGCGTACGTCATCACTGATATCATCTTCCCGGAGCAAGTAGGGATGCCACACATGGTGAGAAGCCTTCTTTGTATCTTAGTTTATAAGCTTTTTTATCTTAGTACTCATCCGAACTTATATGCAGTGCTATGCGGTGAACGACAAAAATGTATTCGCTTTTCAACAGCAAAAATTGCTACTCACATTAGGGTGGATTCACGTAAATAACCATCTCGCTTCTCTTGGTTGTTGTTCATGTTCCATGGTTTCTAATGCGTGGTTTATATTTCAGACACACCCAAAGTAGTCCTGTTTTATGTCGTCCGTTGACCTGCACTCTATATTCGCTTACCAGCAATTGATGCCTGAAGCAATCTCCATCATTGTAGTGCCCACTGACAAAGAGTGGTATATATTTTCCCTTGTGTAGATTTATATTGCTTTCCGCTTGTTTATTAGCAATTGTTCCCTTTGCATTTTAGCCCGTACGCCATCTTTTAGTGTATGAGTGAGGGGAAGAGGGTGATCCAAATTTGCACTAAGAAGGAACAGTTCCACGAGCACGATGATCAACCCGTGAAGGGTCCGTTGAACGCCAATGTGTCCAACATATACTTGGACACGTAATTGACTTTTGAAATCATGGATTTGCAGTCGAAACTGAGCAAGAAGAAGGCGGCTTAGGGTAGTTGAGATGTTTAGGGATACTAACTTTGTTGTAATAATAAATTCATTAACGCTTTACATGTTTATGTTTTCTTTTTTTACTTTGGATAATATCTGGTTGGGAAAAAATATCTGCTTTTGTTTATGTTGCAAGGGGGATAGACTTAAAACCAAACAAAACTCTTGCAAAATTTTCAATTTTTTAAAGTGAAATTGACTCAAACGATTCCATTCATCATGAACAAACATGTAAGCATGTTCATCTTTCATTGTAGCAATTTCAGCAAGCTGTGCATAACACCAAAAATACAAGACATAAGAATGCTAACAAACTATTGTGGCTTTTTGGACACCCCGCAGCAGTTTCTGACGAGCCGTTGCGGCTTTTTGGACACGCTGCAACAATTTTTGACAAGTCGCTACTGCTTTGTGGAAAGGCTGCCGCGGTCAGTTATCAAGCCACTACTGCACTTCCAAAAAATTGCAGCGGCTCGTCAGAGGGCAGAAACACAGATTCAAATTTTTAGGAAAATGAAAAGTTGGTACCTGGACATTACCATACTAATCAATTTCCATTCATCCTCAACAACCAAATTTATCGATCCAATATATCAATTCTATTACAATGATAACATGCATTACAACCACATATATATATCGAACCAAATTTATCAAAGCAAATATATCAATTCAATTAACTATCCCTCCTTGATTAGAGAACCATATATATATCATTTAGAATAGTTTATTAGAGGTTCTATGATACAATAGGCTACCTCGAATAATCTATTGGAGATGATGTAATCTGGTTTTGAAGCACAGTTAATAGTCACTTTGGTTGAGCATCGCATTCCCCAATCAAGAAAGGTTAAGGACTACATTTTGTGTATGTTTGTGTTTGTGGACCTTGCACATCATAGTCATGCAGAACACATTGCAAATGAAATTAGCATAATTCATATAACACTTGCAAACGTAAATATGATAGTGGGCTCACCTGCATCTCAGGAACTATGTTGGGAACAATCTCAGTAACTCTCTCGGGGACTGTCTCAAGACTATGGCAAGAATTGTCTCAGGGGCTGTCTCAGGGACTCTGAAATCCATAAATGTGCCCTTCAACCTTCCTCTGCTGCCTCTGCCTCTGCCTTTGGCTTTGGCTCTAGCTCTGTCTGTAACACCCCGACTTTTTAAGTTTGATAATTATCGGGGTATTACCAAGGACGTTTCGGATCGTTAAGTCAAGGGGTATTCCTAGTAACGTTTTTCCCCGTATACTTAATGAGATCAAGTGTTGGGGTAATCAGGATATTACATTACATATTTATACGTGTTATTTCATGCCATGTATTTATGGGGTAAATGTTATGGGATAAGAGTTAAGTAGAAAAAAGGTGAGGAAATGCTATAATGGGCATTTTTGGACGCCTACGGACGACATGCGGACGAGTTATGTCATCCGCAAGAGCATTGCGTGGCGTCCCCAATGCTTGGGACGCACCAAGATAAGAAATTGCATCCTAATGCATCTGAATGTCGACTTTCGGACGCATGCTGATGACTTGCGGATGAGACATGTCATCCGCAAGTCCATTGTACATCACCCTTAGTCTTGGGACAACTCAGGACGCGATTTCGCATCATGACTTCACCTGCGTTGTGGAGTTAAGGACGCGTCCAGATGATTGCGGACACGGGTTGTCGCGTCTGATTTGAATATGTCCAATTCGTGGACACTTTCAGATGAGCGCAGACGTGGGCTGCGGATGCCATTTCGAGTCTGAATGACCCATGCGAACGATTCCGGACAAGACCAGCCTCTGTTTGCAGACTCCAGAATGTGTCTGAATGTCACTTTCAGATGGTACGGACTTGACGAGGACGCCAGTTCTTGTCCAAGAACACAATTTTTTCCTTAGGGATTTTACTCTTGCGGACGAGACCAGTGTGTCCGCACTCGTCCGAAATAGCCCAGATCTGCAAAAAATTAGGGCTTAAAATATTAAAACTCGTCCTCTTCAACCATCATTTTCCTCCCCCGACAACGAAATTGTCCCCCTGGTCCCGAGAACGAGAAGCCGCCCTCCCCCCTGCCCTGGCCACCTCCTACCCCCTCCCCCTAAGTGTAAGGTTTTCCCCTCCCCCTCCCAAGTATAAGCCATCCCCTCCCTTCCTTCGTCGAGCATTCCTTCCTCTGCTACTTGAGTTCTTCTTCCCCTACGAGAGAGCTCTTCCTGCGTGTGAGAAACTGAGAGTGAATGTGAGCTCATGAGGGTTGTGAGATTGTGTGACTCTCCTACGTGGTACATGTGTGAAGCTTGAAGCTGTTGGGGCTGCTATTCGTGAAGCTGACCGTGAGCTGCCACTGGGAGCTAGAGTGTTGTCCGTGAGTGGTATCTTCACTAGGGGCAAGGAAATGAGTATGTCAGCCTATGGAGGCCCTACCCACAAGTAGTGTGTGTGAGTTTTATGTTTAGTTCACTGTAAATTCCCCTATGCTACATTGAAAATGCTAGATAGATAAGTTGATAGTGGTGATGCTTATTGTTAGCGGATGATTTTAACTGGATGAATCACTATCGTTAATCTCTTTATTGATTTCCTTGTTGTTGGATATCTCCTTTGATTGATAGTGTGGTCTGATTGGTACCCTGTAGCTTTTGTTAGCTTGTGACATTCATTGTTAATTGTTGATACTCTGTAGTTATTTTTTCCAGTTGTTAGATCTGTGTTTGATACCCTGTGGACATTTCTTTCGTTGGTGCTAGCTCTATAAATTTCTTTATTGTTAGTTCTTGACCTCATGGTTGGTTTCGTCATCTATGCTTAGATAATTGATGAACAACTGATAGATGATTGATGAATGATTAAATGTTTAGATAAATGAGAAACGCTTAAATAAAGGAGATTAGTTTGAAAACATTATTATGACTCATTCTTTATAGTTTGATTTCTGTTTAGTGGTTAAATACAAGCTGATATTTCCTTCATTATTAGTTTTTATTTCCTTAATCTAAGCATGTTTAACTAACTAATCGATTTATTGGGAATTAGGTGAATAACTAATTAATTTAAACATGTGAATGAATACCTCAGTGTGAATTCAATTATGACATGTTTATCAACTAGCTTATTAATTAACTAACTCATGGAGCATGTTAATTAACTAGTCGAGTATGTTTAATTAACTTGATTATTTCTTGATGCATGATAATTAATTAGCGCAATTAACTGATTAACAAATTCACTAGAGTAGCATGTTAATTATTACTCAAGCATGTTAAGTAACCCATCTAGAGTAATTAATGAAACTTAAACATATTAATCAACTTAAGCATGTTAATTATGACTTCAAACATGTTAATTAACTAACTTATCGTTAATTACTAGTTAGCTTGTTTATGATGTTAGCAGCATGTTAATCAACTAGATTGTTTGGCTAATCAATTAAATTAGAAATTGATCCGAACATGTTTATAATTAATCTTCATACATGTTAGTTAACTATTACTTGTTGATCTTCAAGCATATAAATTAACTATTAATCATCATGCATGTTAGTTAACTATTAGAATTGTTTGGTATTAACTTCTTCGTTGTTGGTTTCCTACAATTCCTGCAACTCTCTTAATTTCCTTTACTACAAATGCTTTACTTTGATAGAGATTTGATAGAGATCAATGCTTTGATGAAAGCCTAAAGATAGAATGTGATAAATGCTAAGTGCTTGAATGAGGATAGTTTCCGTAACAATGGTTCTGTTCTGTACATTTATTATTTAGTCATTGTAATGACTGTTTCCTTATATTGTAGTGATATTATTACTCTTCTTTTGTTAGATTTCAATACATGTCAATAACCTAATCTGAGCATGTTTGGAATCTTTCTTGAGCACGTAACTTAACTAGGATAATGAGCTAGAATATAAATCTTATCTTTCTTGAGCATGTTTAATGAATTAGAATAATAATTGGAACTAAGTTGTTAACTTTAATGCTCTACTAAACTTTAGATGCACGTTTCCTTTAGTTCTTGTTATCCATGCCTATTTACCATCGTCACACTCTTACATAGCATGCTGTATTCGTTGTTCCTCTATGTTTCTATTATTATTGTATCAAGATGTTAATGTAATACCCCGAATTTCTATATTGAAATTTAATAAGCATAATCGAAAAGTAATTAAAGATATTTGAATTAATTAGAAAATTATCGGGGTATTACCAAAGACGTAATCGTCAATTATCATCAAGCGATATTTGAAATAAATCAAGATTTGAAATTTAATTGGAAATAATTTAATTAAATGAAGAATTTAATTAAATTATTAAAGAAAAGTTTAATTGGATTAAGATGATTAAAATGGAGGAAAGGAAATTTAGAATATTTGAAAGAATATTTAATGAATATGGTATAGGTGAGATTAAAATGTTAAAGAGGGATTAATTAGGAATTAATTAGAATTAAGGGAATGAGTTGGAGATAAAGGAAATAAAATGAAAAATGGGGAAGTAAATGAAAGGGAGGGGTTGAAATTAAATTAGGGCTGGGAATAGGGAGAAGAGGGAAGGAGACGGGAGAGGGAGAGGGGACCCGAGAGGAGAGCGATCGGAGATCGCGGGTGGCGACGCGTGAGACTACCGGGAGACGAGTGGCGACGGCGACGCATCGGGAGCGAGGCTGCTGGCGGCGAAGCGGGGATGCCGGCGTCTAATTGCGAATCGGTGGTTGGACTCCCGCGAGCGTGTTCCGCCATCAACAAATTCTGGCGATGAGTGAGGTAAGCCGTTTGGTCGATTTTCCTCCCTCTCCTCTGTTCTCTGTTAATTGGGCATGGTAGGAATGGAATGGACGAGTTTTCTGCGTCGGGCAGGGGTGATTCCGGCGAGTTGGGTTGAGATCGGGTGCTCCGACCCGTGTGCATCGAATCGGATTAACCCGATTTGGGTGAGCTGTCCATTTTCAGGGACGAATCTTCCACCTTGGCCCTCCTTTACAGCTGGTTGTTCTGCCGACACTCTGCTGGAATAGGGTGAAAAATTGAAGAGGAGACAAGATGAATTGAAGATGGCTGTCAAAGCCATAATTGAGCTGCAGGAAAATGAAGAGGGTGTCGGGCAAATGAAGGATAAAATGGCAGAAGGAAAATTGAGGAGGAGGAGTTCTCTGGAGAGTTGAAGCCGAGAAAGATGCAGGGAAGGAGCTCCTGCTTCGGGTCTGCCTGTCTGTTTGGTGAGGATTCTCCTATGTTATTTTAGTAAATATTCTGTTTTGGGTTTTGGCTGGCTGTGTGATGGGTTACATTTTTCATTATGAATGTTAGTTAGTGAAATGTGACCGTTGAAGTAGATTTGTTCTGCAGTGTTGAATAGGTTGATGATTCTGTGATAGTTGAAGTATAGATAAACAAGCTATGAGAGCAAGTGAAATGTTTATGTTCTGTTTATAGTAAAGTAACTAGATTAGAGAAAGATTTTTGGTTTAATAAATATTGGATTTAGCCTCTGTTGGATTCTGAATAAGTTTATTGGATGGAAATAACCTATTGTTGGAATGATTTTACTTTGTCTAGTGCTGTGTCGATATCTTGGATCTGCTTCGGAGTAATGGTGTTGGGTGAAGGATGTCAATAATAGAGTGTCTTCTACTCTGTTGATGCTTGAATATATTCTCTGTTAATTGAATGGGAATCATTAATGGTCGTTTATTGGCTGAGTTATGATCGGTTAGACTCCGTTGAATTGAACTGCCCATATTGAATGTTAATTTTGTCAAATTGGGATAAATTGTTAAGATGGAAATATGCTTTATTAATTTCAGTCACGTGCTGCTAGTTGGGTGGCTATGTGGTGTAAATTGTTGTAGTTGACTTGAATAACAAGGAAGTGATGAAAAATGTGGAGAATGAAGTTTAGTGAGTTGAACTAATGAAATGTGTTTGGTTATTGTTGGTTGCATTTTTGGACGTTAATATAGGAATAATGCTCCTTGTTAGACGACTATTGGTTTTGGTTTCGGTTCGCTAATTGGACTAAAGATATCATGGAAATTGGATGATATAGTTTATGACACGTTTCAAATATTGTTAGTAATCGTTAATTTATGAGCCGACAATTTATGGATGAAATCTTGTTGGTTTTCGCAATATGTTAAGCTTAGTTTCCAGACGTTATCGATTGATATTAATTAATTACGCCAAGTTATAATTAACGAAACAGTTGATAGAAAAAGATGACGAGATTAATAAATAAATAAATTGATTTGATTAGTAATTAAATGTTATTATATTTTGAAGGTACTAAAAAAGAAGAAAGAAAACGATTAAGCGATGATCACATTAAAGCTTCGAGGTAAGGAATGGGTTGTCTTGGCCTTGAGCCCTACACCCAAGTAAAGTGTGTGTGAGTTATTTCGTGGGTTGGTTTCGGTAATGTTTATGGTTATCCTTGGCTTGAATGATATAATACCCACATTTTCCATTAGTTGCTGAACGTACTTGTTAAGCTTGAATCAATGGAATATTAGTTGAAATGAATAAGGAATGAAAACAGGTACGAGACAGATTTCTAGTGACATTAAAGAGAAAGAAGGAGTTAAGATGTTAGAAAAGAATGTGTTTCCTTACAGATTTCTAGTAAAGTTATATGGCGAGAAAGTTACATACAGTTTAATCTAAACGTTATCCCTTTTTTTTTGTCGTAAGTCTACTTGGAAGTTTTGTTCTTTTCAGTTTCAATTATGAAAAAGTATGTGTAAACATGATTAGTTCTAGTTAGGTATTAAGAAGCATATAGAAGCATGTTTTGTGTTAGTTAGTGTTGTTTTACTTACTGTCTAGAGCATGATAATTGTGTCTTGTGGTATTAGAAGCATGCTAGGGGTCGTAGACTTACTGTTAGTCGATTTTTGATTTAATTAAGATGAAAGCACCAATGAAATGTGAACTACGACGACGATGTAAATACGACAATATGAATGGTTAATGGAACAAACGAAGGAAAATGGTTTAGTTAACTAAACAAACAAAGGGAAAGGTTTAGTTATCTATACAAATGAATGAAAAAGGTATGCATGAATATTGTAAGTTGTTTCCAGCTTCCACTGTTTTCTTTAAATAAGGATTTTCGTAACTCTTATTTCCTTATTCGGGTTAAGAATCTTCTAGTTTTGGATTATATGGATTCATTTAGTATGTCTATTCAATTATTGACTCTCAAGCATGTTTATATGTTTAGACTAGCTTTCGATGAACATGTTAGTGCCGCACGTTATTTTATTGTCTTATTGTATTCATGTCATTTCAATTATTGTAATCCTTTGTATGCGCCAGTTTAATACAGGTTTACTTCGATGTTCATTTCAGTTTAATACAGGTTTACTTCGATGTTCATTTCAATTATTGTAATCCTTTGTACTCTATAATGTATATGTTTCATGATAATAGAAACCAAGTATGGGGTAACCTTCAGATGGTATCCACATGCATGAGTGAGGAAAAGAAAGAAAGAACCCTAAAGGCGGGTATATGCCGGAATAGAAAGAAAGAACCCTAAATGCGGGATATGCCGGGACAAAAAGAAAGAACCCTAAAGGCGGGTATATGCCAGAAAAGGGAGTTGAGGTAGATGGGTAGTCCGGATCAAACCTAGCTGCTAGGATACACCCTTACCAAGTTGGGAAAGGGACTAGTATGCACACAGGAGGTTAGATTCCGTACAACTATGCCATCTCAAAGGAAAACCCTCAATCTCCAGGCTCGATGTACGAGTTTTTAACGAACAAACGAAATGAACGTAATGAAAGAGTTGGTTTGGGTGGCCCTCATACCAACAAGAACTAAAGAGAGAATGCATATTTATTTTCCCCATCTCCTTATTGGGCATAAGTTCACGTCCTTACTTGTGGTGTAGGTAAAAAGACGAACAGATAAGAAGAAAATGATGAACACATAATGAAGCAGGGATGAATGATTTCGCACACATGAGATTCGGGTTGGCAAGGCAAAGACAAAGAAAAGTAAATGGTTATGAATCAACGAAACAGTATTGAATCAATGAAGTAACAGTTCAGTTTTATTTGAGAAACGAAATGATTGAATGGTTTAGTATTTCTTTTGAAAGAATTCTTACTTACGTTTCTGCTATGATTTACAAAGGTTGATTTTAATGCTTCCAGAGAATTTTAGAAGATGATTCTTATAGCATTTAAATGGTTTTCTTCATGAGTTTGAGAAAGAGTCAGTAGCGATCCGGTTTTAGACGCACTCTAATACACTTGTTTTCAAAGAAAGAAAAATTCAAATTTTTACGCATTTTCAGGATTTACGAAAAATCCGGGTCGTTACAATTAAAGCATATCTGATGTGAGCCAAAATTGTAACTAGCCCAAAACAGCTAACAAGAAATTTCAGTGTAGTAAATTTGCACACATAACTTAAATCGGATGGTTCTCCTATTGCATATGGTCTTTGAGCCTCAAATTTTTATGGCAAGTAATAGAGAGGTAATAATATATTACCACCAAAAATTAGCCCCAAAGGCATCATTCACACGGAATTATGACTCCAGAAAAACCCTGCTCGGATCTAGGGTTTGTGCAGAAAACAGTTTCTGGTTTCCTTAAAACATTCAAACGTATCTTGAAATATATATATATATATCCAAATCCAGAAATTCCAATCAGCAAATTACCTCAAAAAATATAGAACAAATTTGAAGAAACAATCAAGAACAGAATACCAAGTTGTCTGCGCAACCTCAATCGGCCGAGATTGGCGAGTTGAATCGGATCCTCTACGAAAGAACCCTTCCGTTGTGATGCATTCTTCTACCTCCTCACATCAAAGACAACCTCCAGAGAATTTGTTAGAGAAAGTAGCGCCAATCCTTCCCCAAGAACGAATAAGAAACGAATGGAAGGATTGGTTCGGTGTAGATTTGCAAGCAAGTCGAAACACCTTGGTTGGAAGAGTCAAGCTCCACGTGATTTTTGCTTCAGCAAAGATTGAGATTCAAAACTGATTAGGTCTTCCATTAAGGGAGACTCCTAAGGGCCAAAAAAGGTTAATTATAAAAATGCCCCTAGTGTTGGCAAAAATTTAACATGAGGGCTAGGTTTCTAAGCTACCCGAGCACCTCATTTCTCAATCCAAAATACACAAAAAAATAATAATAATAATCCCACAATAGTCATAATTCAGTCACACTAAATAAGTACTAACAACATGGAAATTAAACTCGAACATAACTAGAAAGAGTAGTTGTTCTTGATCAAGGCAAGCTCACCAAAATCGTGACAAACATCCTGTAGCCGATTTGGGGTTGAACTCTCCCATGTAAGTACATGCCGCGGTGATTCTTTATCAATGAGTGAAGACTCCTCTTCTAACTCCATCAATTTGGAATTACCTGCAAAATAGTAGCTTGTTAGATAAACAATAAGTTTCCTGGCCTGAGAGCGGGTGAGGGGGCCCTGGGGTACATTAATATCTCTTGCTGTTTAATCATTTCTATAATTGTCTCCTTCACGTGCCTTGCTTTCAATCTTTGTCATTCAATTATTGGTTACTTTTCAGTTCTATGCGCTTTTAATTCCAGCAATTCAATTTCTATTAATGTTACGTTATACTGCATCATGCATCATGCCATAGGAAGAATGTGTCATCATGCATCATGCTGATAGAAATCAAGTAGGGAGTGCCACAGGGTGGTACTCACACATGCATTATGTGAGGAAAAATATTGAGAAAATATTCAGGATGGGCGGGATACGTCTATCACTGGAATAAGCTTTGAGGGCGGGATACGCCCAAGAGGAAAGGAAAAAAAAATATTAAGAAAATGTTCAGGATGGGTGAGATACGTCTATCACTGGAATAAGCCTTGAAGGTGGGATACGCCCAAGAGGAAAGGAAAAATATGAAGAAAATTTTCAGGATGGGCGAGATACGTCTATCACTAGAATAAGCCTTGAGGGCGGGATACGCCCAAGAGGAAAGGAAAGGGAGTTGGGGGCGGATGGGTAGCGAATCTAGTCTGTGGTTAGGCGAAGCCCCCTACCATGACGGGAACGGGGACCTAGTTGCAAGTAAAGGGTTAGGTCCTATCAACTATTTCATCCTCTATGAACCTTCCAATCTCCAGCTCGATGTACGAGTAAAGAACCAAAGAACCAACGACTTAATGAAAAGGATTGGTTTGAGTGGCCCTCATTCCAAAAGGACTAAAGAGAGGCATATCATATTGTATAAACCCTTTTCCTTGCTAAGCCTTTGGGCTTACTATTTACTTGTGGTGTAGGTGTAGGTATTTATACGAGGAGGCGACTAATAGATCAAAAGGCAAGGATAAAGGATTTGCACGCACGGGACTCGTGGCTGGCCAGGCTGAAGGGAGTAAAAGAGAACTCGGTTGTAATTAAATTGTATTTAATTGTTTAGTTTCATTTCGCAAACACAGTATTTAATTGTTAATTTTCACATCTCAAACGATTTACGCTTTCGCTATGTTTTAATAAATCTAATATGTTTTCACAAAAGATTTTATAACCGCTTCCGCAATGTTTTAACGAAAAAGGTTTTAACGGTCCGATTTGAAAGGCACTCTGATATTATATTAAAACTGTTTTAATTTAAAGGTTTTAGCGGTTTGATAAAAGTTTCAAATTTTAGCAGATTTTAAAAAGGTTATGAAAAACCGGGTTGTTACACTATCGCCTCTGCCATCATATGCACTGGACTTGCCTCTACCTTCGCACGTCGAGAATTGTGCCCCACACCCCCACACCGGCTACAAGTCATGTTCATATGTTTTCTAGGCAGCACTGTCCAGCTTGGGGCCTTGTTCACATCCCATAATCTATGTTTTCACGGCCTTCCTGGAAGCTTTTTAAATGGCAATGGGATAATTGGATCAAGATGCGTCACAGGAGGCCACATGATTTGTCCATTGACGGGGCAGACAAAGTGGGAGTACATCGCCATGTATGTTTCCCAGTGATAGCATGCATGCACAAATTCCTTAGGAGATCTCCTCGTGAAGTGAATGCACGGGACTGCATGGACACACGGGATGCTGGTCAACTCCCACCAGTAACAACTACAAGTATGCTTATCCAAATCAACAGAGTACTGTTCGTTACCATTGTTGACCTTAAACTTGGCAACTCTTGAAAACTAGGGGTTCTAATTTTGACTAGCAAGTTGTAGTTTAGTGAGCCAGTTGTTGATTTGCGGATACAAAAAGTCCGTCAAGCAAGCCATCTTTTCATTTTTTTTTTCACGATCCTACCCATGATGCCCTTTCGTATGATCTCGAACATACTTAGAATCGATTCGTCCCCAGCTGGTAGGATGTAGGCGTTGAAGGACTCGCTGAGGTTGTTAAGGCTTAGGTCGCATTTGGGGATGGAACAGAAGGCATGTTTGGCCCAACATCTTATATCTATTCCTCGTAGATAGTTGTGGGCCGCAGGGTCAAGCAAATAACTTTGTCATCTCTCTCTGTCAAAGCATGTTTAACATCTCGTAACCTTTTTCCATATAAAATTTTTCTTTTCTTTAAAACCATTGAAAAACCATTGCATAATAAAACACCAGAGTAATAAACAGCGGAAATCTAAATCTTATAAAACATACAGTGGAAGTCTTTTACAAGTAAATACCATAAACCCATTGTCTAAATAAACATTTAAATAAATACATTAACTTAAAACATTTATTTGAAGTCATAAAATACTTAAAACATTTTATTTCATCTTCGTGAGCCATAACCACAGCTCAATGTTGCCAATAGATGATTAGCAAATCGAGAAAGAGCTACAAACTTCTTTATGTACTCAACAATAGTCGTAATCTAGCGGAGACTCACAAATTCAACCAACTTCTGAGTCCTGACTATCCGGTTGAAATACTTTTCAAAGAAAATCTCCTTAAATTTCATCCGATTCATTTATCTTACGTCTTGAGCTGCCTTAATAGTGTCCCATCAATACCGTGCATCATGAACCAAAAGGTAGGCGGCACATGAAACCTTTTATGTTTCGTTAATTCTTGCGTACTCGAACATGTCTTCCAGAGATCTAACCCATTCTTCAGCCAGGGATGGATCTGATACTTTCTCATCAAAACTTGGTGGCTTTAATTTTCTAAACTTTTCCCATCCGGCTTCCTCACGTGCAACCCATGGGCAAGGATTTCAATTCTCCTCTCTTTCCTTAAGATGTTCTATATAGTGAAACTGACGTTCCATCATACCAACCAAGCAATTTATTGCATCTCCTTGCACAGTCTGACTTTCCTCAACACCTTGGCCAGTAGGTCCATTAATTCCTCAGTCAACCAATTTGTCATTATTCTCCCAACCAACAGGTTCATTCATTCCAACATGGTTAATAGGTACATTATTCTCCATATCATTGGGTACGTTGTTTCCTTCTACAATATTGGCAGATCCATTATTCTCTAAAATAATGGGTTCATCGTACCCCGACCAGTAGGTTCTCTTCATCCAGAACTACTTCAACGGGCACGACCCCTTCTTTCTTTCACCATTTTAATTGCCTACAATTTAATTCTATGAATTAAAATAATATTCCTACTAAAGCATTGTACTTAATACTTACAGTTGATGAAGCATTCACGTGTTGAGTTTGCACTATTGGTAGTCTACATAAATGATTTTGACCCGGTTATGCTCTGACACCATTTGTCTTTGCTTCATTACTTGCATCTCAGCTTCCTCGATTTCTAAAGCTTTTGTTACAATCGTAGAATATGGCACATCCTCGGTACCATATATCTTTATTTCACGATATATTTCAGCCTTTAGTCCATGCACAAACTAGTAAACCTTAAGATCGTTGGTTGCAGTCCATTAACTCTTTCAACATCTCAACATTAACACTCCGAAGGCAGAAGGTCAACAGCTTCGACTTTCCATTGTCCAGGCGCGTTCAACGTCCTTTCCATTAATTTTCCAGTACACGTTGTCATTAACAGGCGACCCATTGATGTCCAAACGCATGCAACATTGATTCCTTCAATCTTCCAGACTTTCAGACAACACAGATGATGTTTCCTTTCGTCTTCCAGACGCTCCAGACTCTATGATTACTTCTCATAAATTGGCAGCTGATCGATATTTATGAAGGATGATCCACCGTCCTTCAACCCAACGTTCGCACATTTCATTCTTCTATTTATTCTACCGATTGATCACCCGATCGATCGACCGCCCCGATCGGCCGCAGGTTCCAAACTTAAATGCAACATGAAATTCTTCTCCAGACCATGCACATACACGTTATTTCCTTTAACGCAATATATGCATGTCTCCATATATATATATATATAACCCAAGCTAATGTCTTTCATGTATTTGAAATATCTTCCATACTTATCCTTTATTAAATCCAATATGTCCTAAAATATTATAAATCATATACCTTTAACCTTATAATATCCAAACGTGTCCAAATATATTTTCTCTTAATATTTTCACTAACCATCAAACCAATTGTTATCAACCAATCTAACTCGAATTGACTTCAATCCTTCTCATAATCTAACTATGAACCTAACGGGGGCATCCTAATTTACTTTTTCCAAATGCATATCTCTTGACCATATTCTTTACTTGTCCAACTTAACTCCTAATATCCCCAAAATTATCACTTAAGCTATATTTTCAACTCAACGAAGATTTGAGATATTACAACCTTTGAGACGTTGAAAGAGTTAATGGATTGTAACCTTTGGCTCTCTATCTTCTCTCGGCCATTGATGAAGGGGTTACTGATTTTATCTATAAATAAGAGATGGGAGAGTTGTGAATGGCTACTGGGGCTTTAGATGAGAAGAGTTGAGAGAGAGATTGATCGTGAGAGTGAGGGAACCTGTGAGGTTTGTGAGGATGAGTGTGTAAATGTTTTGAAGGAATGTGAAGAGAGTGGGAGACCGTGAAATAGCTAAGATAGTTTTTGAAATTCAAGAGGAAAGCTTCAAGAAAAGATTACAGAAAAGAAAAACGCATGGGTTGAAACTGTGATATTTTTTCTGGTGCTTCGGGTAAGTAATCTTCACTCACGTTTTGTTGAGGATTTATTCGTGTGTACTCTATCTGTTGATTATTACTGAATAAGGGAATGCTGGAATTTGGATAGTTATTATTGTTGTTGAAGTTTAAGTGATAATGGATATATCATGGGTTAGGGTTGGCTATTAATTGGAAAAAAGTTAAGCCACTAAGCATGTTTAATAGCTTGTATTAGAGTGTTATTAATGAAGTTGGTGAATGTATAGATTGGAATAAAGAATTGTCATTGTTGGATATATTGTAGGCTATACTTTGTTGGAGTAATTGTTAAGTTGAATTTTGGAGATATGTTAGCCATGAACTATTAGTAGTTAGAGTTATTTAGTTGGGAATATATGATTTTTGGTTTAGGTTGTTAATGGTATCATGTGAAGTATATTGGTATGAATAAGTTGGATTATTGGAATAAAGTGATTATTGGAAAATAAGGTTATTTGATAGTTTGGATATAATAGAAAGTTGTCTATATTAGTTGAAGTTAGGAGACTTTATTATTAGAGATTAATTATTAATAGATGTATGTGTTAATAATTATATGTTTCGTGAAAGAATCTTAAAGTGTTAACTTGTTAAAGGTAAGGACTTCAGATAAGTGGTACTGCATGTGTTTTGTCCGAAATGGCCTACATCTTGGGAATTAGGGGGTGTTTTACTGTTTGTTTAATTGATTGTTATGAATTGTATGTACGTTAGATAGGATTGTATGTGCACAATAACGTTAAGACTTAATTATAAAGTACACAAAAATGAAATGCACGTAAACAACTGTGGATCGATTGGAAACGCCCAGCACAGAAATTAAGATAAGTAAACGACTGTGATCCGGTTGGATACGCCCAACACAGATGTTTATATGGTCTGGTTTGATACGCCTGACATATAAACAGTAAACAGATATTTGTATGGTCTGGTTTGATACTCCCGGCATATAAACAGATGTTTGGATGGTCCAATTTGATACGTCTGACATATAAACAATAAATGAATGATTATGTGGACCGGTTAGATATGCCCAGCACATAATCAAATGAAGTAATGATAAAAGATATGAACAGTAACAAAGAAACAAAACAGAAAACCGAATGTAATGCTATAGAAAATGTATATGAATTTCATGTTTCACGTTTATTCCATGTATTGAGCATTAGGCTCATAGTTAAGTCCCGTTGATCGGTAAGGAGCCGATGAATGGATAAAGCTATGAAGGATGTAGCTGATGAAGTGTTGCTGTGTGGACGTTTGTGTTGTTGGCAACATTGACCTGTGGTTATAGCTCACAAAGATGAAATAAAATGTTTTAAAAGCTTTTAAGTATTTTATGACTTCAAATAAATGTTTTAAGTTAATGTATTTATTTAAATGTTCATTTAGACAATGGGTTTATGGAATTTACTTGTAAAAGACTTCTACTATACGTTTTATAAGATTTAGACTTCCGCTGTTTATTACTCTAGTGTTTTATTATGCAATGGTTTTTCAATGGTTTTAAAGAAAAGAAAAATTTTATACGGAAAAGGTTACGAGATGTTATAGCCTCTCTATTATAGCTCTAGATGCGGCCCACATTGCATCATTGAACAACCTGTCTTTAAATTGTTTTTGAAAATTGTCATACAGGTGTCAGATGCAAAACTGATGGTCCGCTTGCCCTGCCACCTCTTTGAAAGATGGCACTAGCCCCTACAAAGATTCAGAGTATGAGTCAAACATTAGTACACAACGCATAACAAAAACATAGAAGGCAAAAGCAACCAATCGCACCTTTTGTCGGTCAGAAATAATTGTCCACCCATTGTCGCTCGAGTTGTTTAGATTGTCGAGCAACAATTCCAGAAATCAGCACCAAGAAGCTCTATTTTCTACTTCAACCACAGCTACAGTAATCAGATACATTACATCATTCTCGTCGATGGTGACAGCAATGAGCACCTGGCCCGGAGTCGCTCCCTTCAAGTGGCAACCGTCCAAATAAATAACTGGTCTACCATAGTTCCACAAGGCCATCTTGCATGCAACCAAACACATCTACATCCTTTTAAATGCACTCATCTCTAGGTCAACACACACCGAGCTTCTAGGAATAGACCTTCAAATCTCTTCGGCATAAGACCATATGAGCTTGTATTGCTCATTGTCATTCCCTTCGTTAATTTTTTTAGCCACATTTCTTGCCCTAGTAGCAAGGTTGGGTGTGATATTGACATTGAAGTTCTTCCTGACTGTCTCAATTATGGAAGAAAGGTCCCAATCAGCCTAACTTTTAAATCTGTCCAAGTAATGCGCAGCCACCCATTTGGCAGAGGCATGACAACTTTCCATCTTTTTCGAGCAAGTGTGAACGTCGTTGTAACACTTTATTTGAAACGTCATTTCACCTTGCATTTTTTGAGGCATGCAGCCACCACGTGCATCCTTCCTGACTTGTAGCCCTCAACTGGTGTGAGTCACTGTGGGTGAATTTTATCTCGTACCCATTCTTCAACGCATGATCAACAATTTCTTCTCTAATTTTATTGAGTGAACTATACTTTTTGCCAAACCCCATACCAACGAAGGTGTATTGTACTTGTGGTGGACGTCTAGGTCTACTCTCAGTCATGTCCATGTCTTCGTCACTATTGGATTCGCATAATGAACGGAGCTCATCCTCGTCGTCCTCGTGTAGAGTTGCTGAAACGAAATGCAACACTATTGCAGCTTCGTCTCTAGTTTCACGTACCACATTGGAAAAAAATGTAGTTGTAGGCCCCATTTTAACTTGACGGTTAATAACAGATTCCTCAACACTCCAAGACGTCATTTGCTTTTCAACAAATTCTTCAACTTCAGCAAAATGTGGTTCACTTCTGCTCTAAGAATTCTCTAGGGTTCGCTAGTCACTGACAAAATATCTGAGAAAATCGAGAGAAGTTTACTGTTTATTTGTATAAGTCGAAGTAGACATGTTGAACCGCGGTGGTTCATCTAGTAAATCGCAACGGTGTGTCAATACACCGTGGCAGTTCATAATAATTGTAGGCTTATTTTTTAAAAACTATGGAGCCGCAATGATTTGTATACGAATCGTCGCGGTTTGACATCATCACATTTAACGGCAAACGTGACAGTGATGTTAGTGGCGTTATTTTTTTATAGTTCAGTAGTTAATTTGTAGCAAAAAAAAATAATGATTAACTTATCATTGATTATAAAAAATAATAGTTAATTTGTCATCTTCCCTCTAAATAAACACGAAACAAACCACTAATATTATGGTGGTCAAATTATTCTTTACCTAAAACATAAATTAATTAAAAACAAGGGTTTGGACGGTGATCTGGTGTGACTTCTCACCCCCCGATAGACGACGTATCTTAAAATTCGTCTTCCATCAGGAATCCTGTGAAACGACGCCATTACATCCCATCGTTGACGAGGGTATTTTAGTAACTCTGGAGTCGGCAACCGCCTGAGACAGCTGAGAGCTCGGTTACCTACTGCATAAATTGCAGCCATCGATCAACCGCCTTATGGCGGCCAGTCCTCCTCTTCAACCTCCCTCAAACTCTAACCATTTTCATTCCACTAAGCTTCTTAATCAATCTTCTTATCCGCCACTACTGAAAACTTCTGCGATCAGATCGTTGAAGAGTGAACATCAATTTAGCATCAAATGCGAGGCCAAGAGTTCCGACAATTTTCAAGAGTGGGCCGTCAAGTACGCGTATTCAAAGGATCCAATTCGTATTGTACATAATCCTGTTCCATCTTCGTCTTCCGTACAAATGGATGCCCCCACTCCTTTGGAATTCGGAGCTAATAGTGCCAAGAAGGTATGCCTCTTTTACTGTGCGGAGACGGAGGCTCTTGCTGAGAGAGTAGCCTCCAGGTCAGATAACATTGAGATCCGTCTCATAACATGGAGGTGAGATTATTGTCCCCATTTCCCGATTAGCCGTTAAGTTTTTCATTTTTCAAGAGATTCAATTTGTTACCGTCGAAATTGGAACTATGGACCAAATGTTCCAAATGTCTCCATGAACATACGAGCGTGGCTCCGAAAGAAAAGTTCGATCATAAGGTTATCCGTTCAATGTTTTCTTCATTGCTGCATATTTAAGAGTGACCTATTTATTCTCGGAAGATTTGAGTTTGAAAAATCAGGGTTCATAAGCTTCATCACTGCCGTCATTGTCATGAGTTGAACTTTTGTGGCCCCACCCCCACCTACAGAACGAATTGCTTAGAAGGCATTCGGTTTCTAGTTCTTGGCTGTCCATATCATATAGGAGTGTATTGCATAGTGGATAATGTCCATGTATCGATCCAGTTTGTTAGTTTTAGACTTTTCTCACATGATGTATATAAGAGTGATGATTAGTGTAATAACTGGTTTGAAATAATGTATTTCTGTTTTGTTTATCAGGAAATTTGAAGACGGATTCCCAAACATATTCATACCTAATGCTCAAGGGATTCGAGGGCAGCATGTTGCTTTTCTGGCGTCATTTAGTTCTCCTGCAGTTATTTTTGAGCAGCTATCGGTCATTTATGCATTGCCAAAATTGTTTGTTGCCTCTTTTACCCTTGTTTTACCCTTTTTTCCCACTGGGACTTTTGAGCGCATGGAGGACGAAGGAGATGTAGCCACGGCTTTTACTCTTGCAAGGATCTTGTCTAACATACCAATTTCAAGGGGAGGACCTACTAGCTTAGTGACTTTTGACATTCATGCTTTGCAGGTCTTTGAATTACTGTTTATAGAGATTTAACCTCAGAACATTTTTAACAGCGCTGTTTATTGTTCTACATTTTTTGTTGTCTCATTTTTTTTTCCTGATCACTATTAACTTTAGTGTTTCTTTTGGAGTTGCCTGATGAGTTCGTTGTTGGTCTATTGCCAGGAAAGGTTTTACTTTGGTGACAATATTTTGCCATGCTTTGAAAGTGGAATACCTTTGCTCAAAAATAGGCTTCAGAGTCTCCCAGATTCAGACAATGTAAGTCTTTTTTGCAGTGATACCAGCCTGAACGCCATTTGGGATAAGGATAGGGGTAGTGGGGATAATCTTTGTTATTTTCATATTGGATTAAAATTTAGCAATGTGATATGATAACAATTGGTACTTAATTTTTTCATGTGACTAAAATATTCCTTCAACACCAAAACACAGATTTTTCTGATACATATAACTTATCTGTGGACAGTTATTGGGTTTGTGAGCAGTAATTTTGTTTCCTCTATAGTTCAACTCCTTTCTTTGTCCTTCACATAAATAATATATATTTTGCTCATAATAAAGTAAAAAATCCCTATAATTTTCACATTGTCATCGCTTCTGATGTTTTTTACGTTCTATAATTGTCTTATTGATTGGTTTTTGATCGTGTTTTTTCCTTCTCTCTGTATGTTTATCGCAGCCATTGTAGTTAGGCATCTTTTAAAGATATTAACTTTTGAGAATTTGAGTTATTGCAAAAAAAAATGTTTAATTATATAATCTCCATGAAACACTAATGATTCAAAATTTATTGTCCTATTGATTGGTTATGGATCGTGTTTATTCCTCTCTTTATGTTTAACGGAGTCATTGTAGTTAGGCATGTTTTTAAAGATGTTAAGACTTTTGAAGAATTGAGTTATTGCTAAAAAAAAGTTCTATTACATAATTTTCATGAAACACATATGATTCAAAGTTTATGTTTGTAATGTTCAGATATCAATCGCTTTTCCTGATGATGGAGCATGGAAGCGATTTCACAAGCAGCTGCAGCATTTCCCCACAGTAATTTTTAACTTGTGGATTTTTGTATTATATGATTCACACCACGTGTTGAAGAGGCTGAAAGTGTAGTAGATCAATATGAATCTCATACGTAGTGAAAGCAAAAGCTTTGTTCCATCTTCACCCAATGATAAATCTTCTTTAATAGTGTGACTCACTGATATATATATATATATATATATATATAATGGCTATGAATATTTTAATTTGCAGATTGTCTGTGCAAAAGTTCGGGAAGGAGATCAGAGAATTGTACGCATAAAGGAGGGAAATCCTGAAGGACGGCATATTGTGATTGTGGATGATTTGGTTCAATCCGGTGGAACTTTAATCGAATGCCAGGTATCCAAATCCTTTGTTCTTCAGTCTCCTCTTTGTTGCAAATGTGATTTGTGCACTATATTTTAGAAAGTATGATCCTCATTAGTGGTAAATTAAGAAAATTACCTTCGATTGGGGTTTTGGTGGAATTGGAAATCTTGAGCTTATTCACTGTTGTACTTGTATACCTTTCTGTTTTACGCTTGATTTTGTACATTCTCTTGGTATGTAGTGGTTTTTAACCTCTACCTTATTTACATATATTGCTTAACATAATTTTTTATGTGATAAAAATGGTGGAAATTGTACATACCTATTTATCGTTTCTCATCTTTACTATATTGTTTTCGTATTTATTTACAGCATCTTTGTTAGTTTCATTTATTGATTATGAAATTAGAATCTTATTTGATGACCTTATTCTGAGTTTCTTGAATTGCTTGCCCTTCAACAATCTTATAGAGAGTGCTTGCCAAGCATGGGGCTGCAAAAATCAGTGCTTATGTGACACATGGGATTTTTCCTAAAAAGTCTTGGGCACGCTTTAAATATGACAACGAAGGTATGGAATTCATATATTTGGTAACACTAGTAATTAAAAGAGAGATAGCCACACAGTTTGACCTTTTTTTAATAGAATAAATATTGGCAAAAGTTAAACTGGATTTTACAAAAATTATAATATTTTTAAGAAGTTGAAAAATGTAATTTCTTAAATTTGTTTTTCTTAGTCATCAGAAATTAAGTTACAAAATGAATTTTTTTTTCTATTTCAATTATTTAAGTTTTAAATAACTACACAAATTTAAGTTCGTATCAAAATCTCTTATTATCTCTCTAACATTTCCCCTATTTTTTTTTATTGTTTTAATTTTATTCATTTTTTTAATATTGCAATATATATTTGTTTCATTTAATGAATTTTATTTATTTGAAAATTTTTAATTTTTTGGGTTAATGATTTCCTGTCACGACCTGAAAGCGAGTCTAACAATAACGCTAGGTCGAACGACCCGATCGTTGTAGAGAATCCGATCACTCAGTCCAAAGATAGTAGGTCAGCGGAAGACTTAACATAAATTTAAGTCAAAAACCCAAAAAAATAGGTCAGGGTCCCAAAATGATAAGCTAGAATTACAAATAACGTAATAATTAGCAGAGAGAAAATATTGTGTAGGATATAAAACCATTCAACATTGTACAAAAAATTTTATAAGTTAATAAAAAAAAATTAAAACCTCATCATGGACAACAAAGAAACGCTAAGAATGAAACCAAATCCGCATTACCCACATCTCGGACACCACACCTGACCACCATGATCTGAACTTGGAATGGAGGGGTCATTGAGGTGAGTGACTAATTCAGTAGAAAACTTATATTAAATGCAATGTACATGTAAAATTGGTTATTCTCTTCTTATCAAACCATGATCAAAGACAATGTCATACATGAATTTAAAATCATTTTGAAAACATAATTTATCGTCCAAATAGGTTTTATGAGCCATCAATGAGACAATCATCAAAATATCGTTGGATACATCATAGTCAACTATAGTAAAATAAGTATATATCATTTTTCACAAGTTATAAACAAGGATCTGTGAAAAAAAAAGGGTTACTCAATGACCCCTCTGATACAAACACAGAATGGCAGCAGTTTAAATATGGTAACACCTCATGAGCCTAGAGGAAGAACTGCGAGAGTGATCTGAATATCAAGCCATCTCACAGGGGTTGTCGAAAAACTAGTAAGTGACGACACAACTCAAAACAAATATACCCTGATTAAGTTTAGGAATTCAAAATCCAAGAAGCGCGTCATTACCGCTCTTTTATCCATTTTCACATTGTGCAAAAAAAAAACATTTTCACGCGGCAAAAGATGTGTTGGGATAGTCTCGTGATACTTTGACAACGTGACCGTAAAAAATATCAAGAGGATTCATCCTCTCGTATCAATAGCAGTCAATAGGGCAACCCATGAAATATCGTGCACGTAAAAGAAACGTGTAAAAATCACACATATGTATAGCATAAAAATTGACGTGTTGTCGAACAGTCGCCATTGAGTTTTCATGTGGCAATCCACAAAATAAAGTTTGAAAACTATGATGCAATGGAATGCAATAAAATATAAAAATTCCTACCTGATGATAACAAAAGTCTAGCTGACTAGCTACACGCTCTGTCAGAAACAAATACCAAAATTGGGTATACTGTTGGAACCAAAAACTAAACCAACGTCAAAACCTCAAATCAACACTAGGGACAAAACACGAGTCCCAAACTAGAAATCGAAACCAGATCGAAATGATTGACACAAGACTTCCCGACTCGAATTGAGGAACTACAAGAATTGACACATTAAATCGAAAAGCCACACCAACCAGAATCAAGGTATGACTGAGGAAGTCAAGATCACCTAACACAAACTCTACGAAATCACATCGTGCGGTTGACCAAGACATAACAACGGTCGTCTAGCCACATCAACAGTCAACTCGAAAGACCCACAGGTTGACAAGACATAGTTATGGTTGACGAGATACAACTACGCTTGACCCGAGCAACTCAACAGCAGTTGAGGATACATAGCTGGAGTCAACCAAATACGACTACGGTCAACCAGGACCACCTAGTGTTGACAAGACATGACGACAGTCAATCAAGACCATACAGCTTCGACAAGGAATGGTTGCGGTCACCCAGGATAAACTTGCAGTTGACGAAACTCAACTGTGGTCAAACGGTAAACAAGCAGCGGTCAAAAGACACAGCTGCAATCGAAAAAGCAAGACTACGGTCAACCGGGACCATCTAGTGTCTAGAAGACACAAAGCGTAATACCCGAAATTAAGCTGGGATTAAGGATACTAATAATTATGAATTTTGGGAGATTTCAGAATGATTTTATTATAGAATGTAATACCCCGAAAATAAGTTGGTATATTTTGTACCGATTATTGGAGTGGGGGTTGGAGATTTATTATGTGATTAAGGAGATAATTGGTAGATTATGATTTTGAAGATTTGTTAGAGGATAATTAGGGTTGATTAGGGGATCATTATTTAAGGGTTTATTGAATTAATGAAGAAAAGGGGGAGAGAGAATAGCAAAATTGTGGAAAAAATAGCAGTTTAATGGGAGGTAATTGGCCATGTGGGAGAGGTCAAGCAGTAATTTCATAATTCTCAAAACCGTAGCCGACACAATTTTCTGAAAAAATTGTTTTTTAGCAGCGGCCATTTTCACCCAATGGAAATGTATAATCTCGAGAAGTATTTTCTACAATTTCTCCACGCATTTTTCTTTACAGATGTCATTTTGGATTGAGTGTGTTAGGTGAGATTTTGGGATTGGGGAGAGCTTATATGGACGCCTTCTGTGAAGATAAAAGAGACAGAGTGAGGGAGGCAAGTAATTCTGCATAAGAGAAGAAAACTCTCCGGAGAGGAAAGAATTTGCAGAGAGGAGAGAAAGGAGCCATGAGCGTGTGAGGCAGAGAAGCTCTCTATGGAGAAAAGAGATAATCATAAGGGAAAAGAGGAAGTGTGGGGGAGAAGAATGAAACACTTAGAGCTTCTGGAGAGTGTTGAGTCGAGAGAAAGAAGAGGAAAGAAAAAGAGAAGAAGAGGGAGCAGTACTCTGTTGATTTTCTTCTCGAGGGTTCTTCAAGGTAAGGAGAATTCCTTCACTGCTGTTTATGGACTTTATGGATTTTAGGCTCTCTATTTATGGTTGTTTGATAAATGATTTTTTCCATGATGATTGAAATGCTCCCTGTTGTTTAACTGCTCATTGGGTTTGTGAGATATTTACATTGGATGTTAGTCTGCTGCATGCATATTGATAATGGGTCTCTGTTTAATTACTGCTGTGGTCGAAATAATTAAGGATATGTTGTGGATTGTCATATGGATGATGATAAGTAGGTCTGTGAGTTCTTGGATATATCCTCTGTAAAGTACGATGATGTGGAATACTGTTCGGTTAAGCTTGGTTATGCTCCCTGTTGATACGGCTCCCTGTGTTGGTTAGTTGTCTCATGCATTTTAGGATATTGTTATTGGATGATGAGAAATATGCATGCCAAAGGATTTGCACGCGCTGATTTTGTGGTTGGCTAGGCTAAAAGGATTTAAAGGAAAATGATTTGTAAAAGGTTTTGTAAGGTTTTTTAATTGTAAAATAAAAAGACTTTATTTATTGTTTTTGAAATGGTTTTATGAATAAAAAGTCTTCCGCTACGCAACGAATTTACTAAAATGATAAGTTTTCCATTGTGAAAAGAAAAGTTTTTATATGTTTTAAATGTAAGAAAAACCGGGTCATTATAAAAAAAAGTCAACCGGGACTTTTCAACGGTTGACAAGACACGCTAGTGGCCATCCAAGACTCAACAACGATCGACGAGACACAAGTGCGACAACCAAGACCAATCAACGGTTGATGACTCACCCTGCGGTCAACCAGGATTGCGCAAGAACTTGAACCGAAAGGTAACAAACCATGGTCTCGAAGTTCGTCAAGGTGCATAGTGCCAAGCAACGAAATTTAACCCAAAAAGGCTTGAAGCAGTCGTTTGAACCGTACAGCGGACGATCGACCCTAATGCAGACACCCGTACTCCCACAGATGCTTTTGCTTCCACAGAAATTCGACCCCGCATCACAATGCGAAGCTGGAAACGTCCGACATTCCCCAAAGCGGTTGATCAGATCCACAATAGCAGTTGATCGTGGACGACGTTTCTAGTGCAAATTGCGAGGAAAACCCTTTCATTGATTCTCATCCTAAAAAGGCTAAAACTCATGCCTAATCTCTAAATCCACGACAACAACACAGAAACAACCAAAAGATTCAAGTTTTTTAGCTCAAATCCAAAACCAACACAAAACAGAAATATCAAACGGAAAAACGAGGTTAGAAAATGTCATACCAGCAAAGTTATTTCACAAGAGTTAAAGATCGAGACGTCATGAACGCAAATCAAGCAGAAAAATGATGAGATTCGCTTGTTGGTTTTCCCTCCCTCTCTCCTTCGCCACCTTCCTCTGTCAGAGATAAAGAAAACTCTTTCCCTTAAAGGAAGAGAGATATTAAATTTAAAAAAATTTAATTTAATATATATAATATAAAAGGAAAATGACAAATCAACCATCGTACTTTGTAATTAATATCAAGTCAACTACTAAACTATTTTCACTAACAAATTAACCACCAAATTATAGAAAAAAGTCGCCGCTAACATCGTTGTCACGTTTGCCGTTGATCTCGATCCGTGGCGGATCATGTTGTAATTCACCGCGGATCGATATGTTTAAAAATAACGTTATAATATTAATGTTCCACTGTGGATTGACCACGATCCGCGACGAATTGACCACGATCTGCAGCGGATTGATAAGAAGAAAATTCCTTTCTTTCACCTAGAAAAACGGTAAATCTTTGCAGATTGATAATTCTCTCCATTTTCAACGGTTTTGGACGTTTGAGGACTCCTTTTCCATCGTTTTTTCGTGATGTACAGATATGAGAGATCTGTTTTGTCATTCGGTGCATATCAGAGTAGATTCGGGCAGGAAAAAAATGAGATCATTTATTCGATAACTTCGGAAGGCCATAACTTTGTGCCCAGTTGACCGATTTAGATGATTTTTTTTTTATTTCGCATAGCTTTTCGAGATCTACGCGTTGGCAAGATTTTGAAGGCAGCTTGTCCCGCTTTCAAGGGCTAAAAATTCTTCTACGTCCTCCAATTTCCCTTACATAATTCAAAACTGTGAAGCTCCGCACTTTCAGACGACCATTTCTCCTTGCTGCAGCAAGCCTTTTTTGCACAAGTTACGTTGGTCTTCTCCTAACACACGTGCAACACTTCTCGAAAAATGGCGTAGTATCATGATGTCTGCAGATAGCATTTCCATGGCGAAGCAAGGTGTTGTGAAATCTGGGCAAATGGGAGAGCCAAGCAGAAATATGAAACGTTTCCTGCCCAAATCTGCTTTGATAAGCACCGAATGACAAAACAGATATTTTCTACTAGTGCATCGCGAAAAGACGATGGAAAACGAGTCCTCAAGTGTAAAAAATCATTAAAAATGGAGAGAATTATCAAACTACAAAGATTCACCATTTCTCTTGGTAGAAGAAAGGAATTTCCTTTTTGTCAATCCGCGGCGGATTGTGGCCAATTTGCGGCGGATCATGGTCAATCCGCGGCAGAAAATGTCCTGATCCGCAACGGATCGAAATCAACAATAAACGTGATAGAGATGTTAGCGGCGACTTTTTTCCATAATTCAGTGGTTAATTTGTCAGCAAAAATAGTTTAGTGGTTGACTTGTCATTGATCGCAAAGTACGATGGTTGGTTTGTCATTTTTCCTAATATAAATTAATATATTTTAAAATTAAATAGAATCCTAACCCGACAATTTTTTATAAAACTCGAAATTTAAGCTAAAATAACACAAACTTAGTGAGTATAATCTCACAATTTTGGTTCGTAAGGAAACACAAAATTCACTAGTTGACCATTTGATTGAATCTTTCACATGTGGCCGAAGAACCACGACATGCGATAAGACCCTTGAAATGAACCTCGTTAAGTGAGATCTAAAGAAAATAATAAAGATCGTTCTAAATCAGTTTCGAAAATAAACGAAATAAACGAACCTTGACCCTATGAAGAGATAAGAACCAAATGCATAATATTGGTGGTAGATAGAAAATTTTGACCCATTATCTATAAAGAGATAGGAAACAAAAGTATAAGAAAGATTGTAGACGCCACACTCAAAAAAGAAGAGAAGATTGTGAGTGAGATAAGTCTAGATTGAATGCAATAAGAAACTCTTGATGAATTCAAAAAGTTCTTTAAAGAACTAAAGAGAAAATTTTCACAATAATATTATTAATCAAATGTTTTTTAAACAAATAAGTATGCTTATTATTTATAGGCTACACAAGACACTTAAAGATTCCTAAACACATACTAAACAATAAGAAAAACAAATCTAATGACAAATTAATGGCTTACACATTTTTCAATGATAAGGAAAGTAACTAGTTGGCTTTTTATGTCTTACAAAAACAACTAATATAGATGGCTAATAATGTCATACATAAAGAAAAGAAAACAATCTAATGAAAAACTAGTGAGAAAGTTTGTATAAATCAATTATGGAAAGTTATGAGAAATAATTTTGGAAACTTACCATAAATTGATTTTGGAAACTTATCATAATTGAATTTGTCCATAAATCCATTGTTGGATAATAAAACTTCTAACTCTTTATAAAACCAGATAACTATATTCTTCAACCACAAAACACAATATTACCCAATTACAACACTTTCAATCACAAACAAACTAGTCAACAATACACACAACAACCATCAAGAACAAACTATAAAACATTACACAACACCACAAACCCGAAAACCACAGGTTCGGTCATCATTTCCATTCTCTGGAATTCATCTGCAGAAAGCTTTTCTGTAAAAACAAATCACACCCTCTCCTTTGGTAACTTACACTCTTATAATACTCCAACCGCTTTCCCTCAACTTTCCTTCTCTAAATTACCAAATTATCTTTCACTTCCTCCTATTAAAAACTACTCCTCTTTGTCCATCATTACTCCCCCTTTTCAAAGAGACCTTGTCCTCAAGGTCTAATTAGGGAAAACGAACTTGAATATCATCAACTAATTCTCACTTAGCCTCTGCTTCTGGAGAGTTCTCCCATTGCACTAACATTTCTAGGCCATTAGACCCCTTGCGATGTTGTAATATTTTCATCGGAGTTAGAATATTTTCTTTTTCGGTATCAATTTTATCCTCCTCTTCTAACAGTTGTAAACTCGGTTTGCACCGGTGACCTGCTTCCCATTTATCACCACAACAAAAACATAAATTAGCTTCACGTTGTCTTTGCCGTTCTGTCTGTGAGATGACTGTTCTACTCGATCCAGGATCAGTAATCCGTACTCTATGGGAAGGGTCAGGATCCCATTGGCTATATTGAAGTGAGCTCATGCCAGATTGATCAATAACATTTCACAATTGAACCTTATTCGGTTGAGTCGTCATTCTTTGGATAAAGTTCTTATTTGGTCCATAAAAATTCAACCCGGACTTATTATCTTTTTTCTGGTGTAAAGTTTGCATTTTGAACTCATATCGTAGGGCTAACATCAGAGCCTCATATACATTTTTGGGCTGCATGATACGTACATTATCCTGAAGTTCCCAAGATAATCCATTTAAAAAAGCTCCAAGTACGGCTTCTCTATCCATTCCTCGAAATTTTGCAGCCAACTCTTGGAATTGCTCACCATAATCTTCCACACTTCTAGTTTGTCGTAAACTCATTAATTGCTCTTGATTAGAGCGAAATTCCTTGGGCCGAAAACGTTGTTCAAACGCAAATTTGAGGTCCTCCCAACTTAAGCGTGGTTCTTCTTCGGTTATCCATTCATAATAATTCCATACTTTTCCGATCATATAATCAGATATCATATACACCTTATTTTTAGGATGTACTCTATTAACTCGAAAATATCTCTCAGCTTTTTTAAACCAAACAGACCAATTATCTCCATAAAAAACGTTTAAATCGACTTTTGAAAAAACACCCCAATGTCCTCTCCCCCTTAAACCCAAGGGCATGCCTCTCTCTTCTCTTAAAAAATAAGAATTTCTCTCTCCCTGTTACTAAATTCATTTCTGTCCCAAAAATTATCATTTCTGTAAAAGACAGATCTTGGTAACTCTTGGTACCTTCGCTCCTCGCATCTACCCACAATCGGCAGACCCTCTTGATCATGATATCGCTGTTCCTCTCGTCGACCCACAATCGGCGAACCCCCTGGATCGCCATATCGCTGCTCCTCTCGTCTACCCACAATCGGCGAACCCCCTGGATCGCCATAACGCTGCTCCTCGCGTGGACCCATAACCGGATACCCTGGACTGTTGTTGTCTGGTGACTGGTTCAGATGATGGAACTCAAAATCCTCAACACCCAGTACCTTTTTTCCTTTGTCAACTGTCGGACTAACATTCGGTGGACTTTCTTGATGTCGCCGGAAATCTGTTCGTAACTGATTGATGTTCGCCCTCAGTTCCGGCAGCAAACGAAGTGCTTCCTCCATCTTCGGTAACATAGCATCAATGCTCGGCAAAATCGACATTTTCTGTTGCAAGGTTTGCGACTGTTCAAGATTTTTTCCCAAGTCTGAACGTAATCCGATCAACTCCTTCTCCATTTGTTCCATTCGATCCCCTCTAGGCGTAGGCTTTGCCATGCTCTGATTCCAAATTGTTGAATAATAAAACTTCAACTCTTTATAAAACCAGATAACTATATTCTTCAACCACAAAACACAATATTACCCAATTAAAACACTTTCAATCACAAACAAACTAGTCAACAATACACACAACAACCATCAAGAACAAACTATAAAACATTACACAACACCACAAACCCGGAAACCACAGGTTCGGTCATCATTTCCATTCTCTGGAATTCATCTGCAGAAAGCTTTTCTGTAAAAACAAATCACGCCCTCTCCTTCAGTAACTTACACTCTTATAATACTCCAACCGCTTTCCTTCAACTTCCCTTCTCTAAATTACCAAACTATCCTTCACTTCCTCCGATTAAAAAACTACTCCTCCTTGTCCATCATAAAGTTACAAGGAATCAATTTGGAAAATTACCAAAAATTGATTTTTGAAAACTTTCCATAAATCAATTTTCTTGCACATATTGCCTAAAGTCTCCAATAACCTTCTTCAATTGCCTTGATGACATTGACTAATTCTTTGTATCTTTTTGGATTGATATGAGAGTTTATTAGTCTTAGAATTAAGCCAAACTAGTTGTATTAATTCACCAAGTGTTTTTTTTTATTTTTTTAGTTTTTGCCCTTCTAAGTGTCTCATTTGAAACTAGTGATAAATGCTTCATAATATAGCTTCTTTATTCGCATCAAACCTAGTCAACACAAACAAATTGATCTCGATTGAAGTGAAAAAATTTATACAGAAAAATATAAAATTAAAAAATGGTGTATTTTACACTTACATTATGAACAATAAATTTAATATGGAATTTGATGTTATAAAGCAATTAAGTATGAATTTATCAAACTCTTTAAGACTATAAAATTACTTTTGAAATGTTAATTTACTAAACATATATTTGATTTTTTGTACAGCACAACTAAGAGGGATTATTAAAAAAGCACAACAATGTCAAACAGGCTTTTAAATAATTTTCAAACCGTCATTGGAGGGTTAAAACTATAGTTATATGGGTTTCTTTGTAGAGAAAGCACTTTATTCTTCGTACTTCACTTATTTTTCTATGGGAAGAAAAAAGTTGGAAAGAAGTGTTTGAAATTCCATAATTCTTCTTTTTTTTTTTTAATAAGAAACCAAAATTTGTATTGAAAACATTTGGAAAAATATGTTGAAACGTTGATCGCTTTGTGTTCATGAAATTTTATATTGATTAAAATTGTGTCTTTCAAATGATGTATTCTATTTTTTAGATGAATGTTAAAAACGTCTTTCAAATTCATGGATGGAACTCTTGATGCAAACAACTGTCGCTCAAACTATTAGGAATTGGCTATTTTTGCTATTCTTCCCATGTTGTAATTTCAGGACGTCCTCTACATATATCAAAAGTGGATGATCCTGAAATGCCTCCAATTTTTTCTTGTCCTCTTACCCCACAGGGAATGCTGAGAAGGGACTAACCTACTTTTGGATCACTGACTCGTGTCCATTGACCGTGAAAGAAGTTCAGAGAATGCCCCCGTTTGAAGTTCTTAGCCTGGCCGACTCCATAGCAGCATCTCTTCAAATATAAACACACGATCATCCGTTCCTTTCCCTGGCAATATCAGTTAATAATTGCAGGTATATTATTATCAGATATTGCAGTTTTAGAACTGAGTGGTGGTAGAGATGCTCTCCCCATATTTATGTTTATTTGCGGGATAAAAGTATTTTTGCTGTCTAAATAAATGCATTTTTTAAGGTCGTGGCCATGGTTGAAGTGTGGAGGTGGGGCTTTTTATTTGGAGCCAGGTTTCAGCATGAACAAACAAAAAGCACATAAGTCCAAGATGGGCGCAGTTGTTGTTTTGCAGATTTGGGTGGGGTTTGTACTTGAAAATCCTGATCTTTTCTTCAGAATGTTTTGCAATAAATTATTCAGGCTCTTCTCACCGACTGCATTATGTCCCAAAAAATATAATGAAATATGGAAAGCAATGCGCAGTCTTAAGAAATCTCCATAAAATCACACCTCATTTTGTCATTATTGCTGTAGAATGTCCATGTAATTTGTTTTTGGAGGTAGTAAATTCTTTTTCATTTGCTCGACTGATAGCCATAGGTGTCTGTACTCGCTCAGTTGTCTTGTTTATCAAGGCTCGAAACTCAACTTGGTTGGTTGCTCTAATTAGTAGAAATGACAAATGAGAGCTCCATCAAGTTAAACAGGTTGATGAGCTCAAGATTTGGTCATCTCTTTCACCTACATTATGTGTTAAACCTTTCAAATAAATTTTAAATGACTATTGTAAGCGTTGTACACTTTAGCAGCTGGCGATTCCATTAATTCACAACTCCCACTGGACCGAATCTTCTTTTGTTGGGCTTCACGAGGCCTGGCAGCGGCGTCCTTCCTATATATGGGTCGGGTGGAGTCTGTGTCTAACTAAAACATTATTCCCGGAGCACCGTCTGGATCCTCCTCTCACTTCACTCTAGCTTTTCATTTTAGAAGAAAATTTGAAGAGGTTCTCTCAACCGTGGGCATTCGCGCAAATGGTTCCCCCTTAGCGACTTGGGGCGACAATCAATCAATCCATCGCGCAAATACTGCAATAGATCTACTTCTCCCGCTGTTTTACTTTTCACATCTTAATCCATCTCTGTAACTCTGATTTGCTTTGAATCGGTGAAAACCCCGGGGATTGATTGAGGATACAGCCACACAATTGATGGCGGGAGCCGCCTCCGCGTTGTTCCTATTGGACATTAAAGGTCGCGTTCTCATTTGGCGCGATTACCGTGGCGATGTCTCTGCCGTTCAAGCTGAGCGTTTCTTTACCAAGCTCATAGAAAAGGAGGTTTTGACATTTATCTCTCCTTCTCTAATATGTTGTTTTCATCTCTTGATCGTACAAAATTAAGTTATCAATTTAGCTATTTCATCGAGCTTCCAATTATGAAATCATTTTGGAGGTCCAACGATTGAGTGATGATAGACAGCTTAGAAAATGTAAGTAATGGAAAAGCATGAATATACTAATCTACTGTGTTGCCATGATTTTTTTGGCTGTAAAATTTAAAGAAAAGCAAAGAGAATGAACTAAACATTGTCTATGGACATCCTTTTTCTAGTGTTCCTAGAATTTCCTCTGCAGGTGGACGCAATCATGTGGAGATGATAATAAAAAAAAAAACTGGAGCTTTAACTAATCGACATTTTATTGAGTTGTTTTTTTTCCTTAGCTTTGATGGTAGTATTCGTCAGATTTCACTGCAAGTTATGGCCCTTGGCTGAGATTAACTTTTTTATCGTTCCTCTATTGATATTTCATATTCTTATGCTTTAGGGTGATCCACAGTCTCAAGATCCTGTCGTTCATGATAATGGCATAAGTTACATGTTTATTCAGCATAACAATGTATATTTGATGGTCGCTGCGAGGCAGAACTGCAATGCAGCCAGTATTCTCTCTTTTCTGCACCGATTAGTTGGTGTAAGTATTATCAGTAATCTTTATAATCATTTGCTCTGCGTATCTCAATTTTACTTATTAGGAAGGTATGAAGGGTTTTTTTTTTTGCATTTGCAAGTTATATATGTAAACAACTGGTACAAATAATATAACACGCAATTTGGTCTACCTTATGCCTACATTATTACAATTTTGTCTTTGACTATAAATCCACATCTAAATTGCAGGTCTTCAGGCACTATTTTGAGGAGTTGGAAGAAGAATCACTTAGAGATAATTTTGTGGTAGTGGTAAGAAAAATTGGTTTTCATTCCATCTCACAAACATTTGAATACTTTTTGAATATTGCTCGCGTAAAGTTTCTTTATGGATTATTGTGCTGAATCCTTTTAATTCATTGCAGTATGAATTACTTGATGAAATCATGGACTTTGGTTACCCTCAATATACTGAAGCGAAGATCCTTAGTGAGTTTATCAAGACCGATGCTTATAGAATGGAAGTTATGCAGAGGCCTCCCATGGCAGTGACAAATGCTGTTTCATGGCGGAGTGAAGGCATTAATTACAAGAAAAATGAAGTGGGTGTTTCCTGATTCGCTGAGATGTAAATATTAATAAAGATGTTTTTACTTGTGTTATGGATAATATTCTTTAAAATTGGTTGTTCAGGTTTTCTTGGATGTGGTGGAGAGTGTTAATATACTTGTTAACAGTAATGGACAGATAATCAGATCTGATGTTGTTGGGGCACTAAAGATGCGAACTTATTTAAGGTCAGCTCTGTACTTTGAGTTATTAGATTTTAACTACATTGTTGTCACAGTTTCTCCATTCATCATGTCTTCATACAACCTGAACTTCTTGAGCCCAACTTGGTCACTTGTTTCTGAAACAGTATATTTGAAAAACCATATTTGTATAAGAATGAATAGCTTATGTTCTTTCTTGATAGCACAAAACTTTGGTATTTGGTTGCAGTTTTATTTTAGACTGATAGTTCTATAACTAGGTTGAAAATCAAATTTGGCTAATATTGCAGTGGAATGCCTGAGTGTAAGCTTGGATTAAATGATAGAGTCTTACTGGAGGCACAAGGTCGAGCAACAAAAGGAAAGGCTATTGATTTGGAAGATATCAAATTTCATCAGTAAGTACTGTGACTTTCTGGTTTATTGAAATTATAGCAATTGTGATATTAGCTCTTGTAAGCAATTGATTTTAATGCATAATTGAACTTGAAGTATTGGAGAATGCTACTTTGAATTCAGTATGAAAATATGATAAGTTTGAAGAAATTTTTGTTTTTGTTTTACTTAGATGTGTGCGTCTGGCTCGATTTGAAAATGATCGGACAATATCCTTCATACCACCAGATGGAGCTTTTGATCTCATGACATACAGATTAAGTGCTCAGGTTTACTTTTATTCTTTTTTCATTATTATTGAGTTGCTCAAGTTATATCTTTTCATTGGATGGGCACTACTTCGTTTACATTCAGGTGAAACCCCTGATATGGGTGGAAGCTCAAATTGAAAGGCATTCGAAAAGTCGTATTGAAATTATGGTAAAAGCTAGGAGCCAGTTCAAGGAGCGTAGGTAATAACTTTCCTTTATCCCTTTTCATTAGCTGAGTAGAATATCGAGAAATTAGTTTTTCCTGATAATTTTTTTCATTTCAATACAGCACTGCCACAAATGTTGAGATAGAGTTGCCTGTGCCTGCAGATGCTACAAATCCAAATGTCCGAACGTCAATGGGTTCTGCTGCATATGCGCCAGAAAATGACGCTTTAGTTTGGAAAATTAGATCTTTCCCAGGTGGCAAGGTATTCGTAGATCCTTACATATTCTATTCACATAAATTACGTTGATTTAAAAATATGATTGTATGGGTCCTTAACAATTTAGATTTTACTTGTATCATACCAAATGTTTGCTATTATAAATTTAGGAGTATATGTTGAGGGCAGAGTTTCGGCTTCCATCGATAGCAGCTGAAGAGGCAGCTCCTGAGAGAAAAGCTCCCATACGTGTGAAGTTTGAGATACCATATTTTACTGTGTCCGGCATACAGGTTACATGGACTTTATAATAATTTATGGGTGGTTAATGAAAAACATGATCAGCCTAATTTGAAAAGTTTGGTGGTCTGATAAGACAGACATCAAAGATGAATTGAATGTGTGTGTGCAGGTTCGGTATTTGAAGATCATTGAGAAAAGCGGATATCAAGCTCTTCCATGGGTGAGATACATCACAATGGGTGGCGAGTATGAAGTGAGGCTGATTTGAAAACTAGGGTGGGTGTAATGTGGCCTGGGGGGCCTAGTCCATATTATTCAACGATATAACACTCTAGAGTTTTACAAATGAAAGAAAAATGACCCAATTGTATTGTTGTTGTTGTTGTTGATTGACACAATTCATTCAATTCTATATTTCATCTTCCTGAGAATCCTTTCTCACTCGTGTATTTGTATTGTTTGGTTGGTGGTATCTGAGGGGATTCAATGATCTCAACTGCAAATACCTTTTTTCTGCCATTCAAAACAGTTAAAAAGAAAATCAATGCAAATATTAATCTGTGGTCTGGGCCCACCTAGCATTGAGCCATACCCCCCATGGGCCTTCTTTAACACCCATTCTAGGGTTTCTGTTCTTGACACACGACATTTGCCTCCGAATGGCGCTGCAACACTTCACCCGCTCCAAAAATATTGCCAACCGCTCCACCAAGTTTCTAGAGGAACCTCTCTATTTCAGGCTCTTCAAGGAAGGTAGCTCCCAGACTCACGTTCGCCAACAGCTGAACCAGTTCCTCAAGAGCCGCAAGCGAGTTTATAAATGGGAAGTGGGAGATACTCTGAAGAAGCTTCGCCATCGAAAACTCTACTATCCTGCTCTCAAGGTTAGCCCTCAAATAATCGAATGTTTTTTTAGTTTTAGGTTTGATTATTTTGCGCCACAAATTAATTTATTGTTCATTATTTTTGCTTTTTAAATTTCAACTTCCGATCCCTGAAGGTTTTGATATGGTAAAAACATACCGATAGTTAGATTCTTTTTAGTGATTTGCACTGTTTAGCTAGTTTATTGATGTCACCTTTTAGTGATTGTTCACCATTAATCTGATACAGCTCTCAGAAAATATGTCGGATAGAGGCATGAACAAGACGGTTAGTGATAAAGCAATACATCTAGATCTAATTGCCAAAGATCGAGGTATTCCTGCTGCCGAAGATTATTTTGTTAGCCTACCTGAATCATCGAAGAACCATCTCTGTTACGGTGCCCTCCTCAACTGTTACTGTAAGGAATTAGTGACTGAAAAAGCTGAAGCTCTCTTTGAAAAGATGAAGGAACTCAATCTTCCTTTAACGTCAATGCCTTTCAATAGCTTAATGACCCTATATACTAAAACAGGACGGTCAGAGAAGGTTCTAGCTGTCATACAAGATATGAAAGCTTCTAATGTCATGTTGGATTCCTTTTCATACAATGTATGGATGAGGGCTCTTGCTGCTATACATGATATTTCAGGGGTGGAAAGGGTGATTGACGAGATGAAGAGAGATGGGAGAGTTGAGGGAGACTGGACGACATATAGCAACTTAGCATCAATTTATCTTGATGCTAAATTGTTTGAGAAGGCAGAAAAGGCACTTAAGGAATTGGAGAAGAAAAATGCTCGACGTGATCTCTCTGCTTTCCACTTTTTGATAACTCTATATGGTCGAATGGGGAAACTTGTAGTAGTGCATCGAGTGTGGCGATCCTTGAGATTGACTTTTCAGTCTACTCCTAACATAAGTTATCTTAACATGATTCAAGTGCTGGCAAATTTGAAGGATTTACCTGGTGCAGAGAAATGTTTCAGGGAATGGCAGGCCAGTTGCTCAACTTATGATATCCGTGTTGCAAATGCTCTTATAGAAGCATATGCAAAAGAAGATTTGCTGGAGAAGGCTGAGGAGCTCAAAGAGCGAGCCCGAAGAAGAGGGGCTAAGCCTAATGCAAAAACCTGGGAAATTTTTCTCAATTATTATTTGAGAAATAAGAATTTTAAACTTGCTGTTGACTGTGCTGATAAAGCAATATCTACTGGTAGAGGAAAAGGTAGGAAATGGATCCCATCCCCTGAGATTATTAATACAATGATGGATCACTTTGAAAATGAAAAAGATGTCGATGATGCTGAAAATTTTCTTGAGATGTTGAAGAAGGTTGTTGATAACTTTGATAGAGAAGTGTTTGAATCAGTTATAAGAACGTATGCTGCCGCTGGAAGAAGGAACCCATCCCTGCATCATCGGTTGAAAATGGAAAATGTGAATGTCAGTGAGCATAGTAAGAAATTACTTGATGCAATTTGCGTGGGATGAATTCTGCCCATCCAATCCTGGAATTCTCGTACTTGAAGAAATGATTTTTCAGTAGTTCCCAACTGTTGTTCAGTTTGAATAAGTTGTTCTCCCTCCTTTGCTTGTTGCTAGTGTCACATAATGCAGCCTGTTGTGGATGAAGTCTAGTTTCTTTACAAATTTGAAATTTGAACAATCCCTTAATTATAGCTGTGGGCCACACTGGTTATTGTCCATTTTGGAGAGTTACAGATCAGGCAGGCGCAATCTCGTGTCAACACACAGGCTAAAATTTTCCTCATTTTTATGGGACGGTCGAACTGTATTGTAGCAGCCTTGAATCTGATTTCAAATTACTTGATCAACTTTTATCCTAGCTTATGAACTCTACCACTCTGCAGCAAATCATGAGAAGCGGCCAAGAGTGATCATCATCGTTTCCTCGACCACTTTGGTAAGCATTTTCTTTCTTATCTCACCAGGCCTGCTTACATCCTTGTGTTCAGTGTTTCTATTTCAAACGTTATTAGTATCTAATTATGTTCTTTGTAATTCTCGAGGGCAGTGATAAAGCCTAAAATGACATGCTATTCATAATTTAAGTAGTGATAAAATTTGCAACAAAATAATAAGCGAGGCTCTTCATATGTCGATTACATTCGTTGATTGAAGATGTAAGTGATATGTTTTTTTAATTATTTATGATATAATATTATAGTGCAAAGTGGAGTTTATATCCAGAAATGCTCATAAATAATAATTTTAAACCCTAAAGGAAATCATTCGCTTAGAATGTCGTCCTGATTTGATTTTTGATAAAATTGGCTTCCCATGAAAACAAAATAATTTATTAGTTCTCTAAATTGCAATATATTTCTGATTGAATTCGACTACTTTGTGGATGACCGACCCTGGAATTGCACCAAGCCATGAAGAACACCCAAAAGTTAATACATATTTCAAAACCCATATCCAAATTTCCAAGTACAATCATAATAATCACGGATGAGAATGGAAAATAAAAAAATCACAAAAAATAAAAGACCAGAAAAGTAGTACCATCTCTTGGGCGCATCATCGGCAGAGGAAGATGGAGTTGGCCAAGTGGCTCTGAGAGCACAGCATACAGTCATCAACATTAATGCTCCATATAAATTCTAATTTTCTACTTACTTGATATATTTATAATAATCCATCTTAAGTTTAAGACTAAAAAGAAGATCTACTAATATTCTTTGAAATAATATCCAATGATCAAGTTCTAAATCTGGCAATTCAATTTCAAACACACCAAGGCAAATGCATATAATACTTCCACATGACTTTATTCTTCCCCTATTGTGATTTGTGCTGTTAATTTATGTTTATTTGCTCTCTCTTTTGTTTTTCTTGCAAACAAGAGCGGGAATTACATTTGGGGCCTCGTCTGAACCACAAATACTTTTCCATCCTTAATCACGCCTTCAATGTCTTGCGGTGAGCCATACAACTCTTCGATTGCGTGACCTGCTCGGGCTATGCTCGAGAGCATTGACTGACGGAAATTGCCATTGATAATGAGTGGGTCGGATGAATAGTCAACCACGCGTTCCTCTTCCTCGTCCATGGGAACACTGCATGGCAATAGACGTTTATGCATAACAAAACACAAACAAAGAAATATGACATACAGGAAATGTAACTTGCGTTTACATAGAAAGTAAGGCTATCAATTAAATCAGCACAACTTTCTTAACTAAAAAGTAAGCCATAGGCTTTATTTCTTCATACATTACTCAACTGGTTTGGTCCGCAAATGTGCTGAGATTCAAGCTTAGGACGGGGTATTTTCCGATTGATTGCAAACCACATAAATAATATATGTTGGTTTTCACCTTATCTATGTTGTTTAGGCAGCTCATTTTTTCTAAGTTAGAAAACGCGCAAACAGCATGTTTTTTCAGTTGGCATATATTTTTTCAACTTAATGTTTTAAAAATGCAAGCAAAGTAATGGAGAAATGTACCTACCTGTCATAGAGACCCGCACCTGCATAGCCCTCTAGATCTTCGCCATTGGAATCAGATCGGAAAATAATTGAAGGCCTTATAAAGAGGCCAATCGGTTTGCTTGGGTAGCCTAACACCTGAAATAAGGATAAAGCAGTAGATTGACACTCTGATATGAACCACACTTTTATTGAAGAAACTCACACACTCACACACTTCTAGGTTTTTAAGACCCTAGAGTCCTCTTACAAAATACTCGATATCCCCTCCCCCAAGTACACCAAGTCTTTATATAATAGACTTGACTTACAACTACTCACAATTAACTAATTTTCCTTTATTAACTTTGCTCATATCCTAAAAAGACACATTGTCCTCAAGGTGAAAAAAAATGAAAAATAAACTTAAAAGTTCTCTTATTTCTCATTTGGCTCTAGCAAGTTATCTCTCCTTTTAACAAATTGATATTTTCTTCTTCTGATTTGCTTCTCAGATCCATGAAGATAGTAAAAATCCATTATATACCCATAATCTAAATGGGCCATAATTGGAGTTGCTCAACAATTTCCTTACACCAATTTAGGTTTTCTGGAAACATGTTTTTTTTCTTCATTCTTTGCAGTTACAATTTTATTCCACCGTCACCGGTTCCTCCATTTTCACCATCACTGGCTCCTCTCCTGCAGCCACGACAATTTCACTTTCTCTTTCCCTGATTTTTTTTGTCACCAGTTCTTCGCGGGTGACTATTTGCTCACAACACATTTCCTCAACCGCTGATTCTCCTTCTCCATTAGTTACAGCTTCCTCTTCTGCTGCCTCCTCCCTTGCCACCGGTGAAAACAATTTATTTTTTTCCTCATCAGCCGCCTCTTCCTTTTCCGACGTCGCTATTTCCCCACCCATGTTCTCCTCGAATTTTTTTTGTCTTTGATACTTGGTCCATCTTCTCCAAGAAGATTTCTTTTGTCGCAAACTCTTCACGCTTGATTTTTTTTCTCACAAACGATTTCCTTGGCTGCTAATTCTCTTTCTCCGTTTAGCTCTGTGGTTGCTTCCATCTTTCTATTACTTCGCCTGAATACCTTCTTGTCCTCGGCATTCTTCCCTGTCTCCATTCTTTCTTTTCTTACAATTATTTTTTCGTATTCTTTTCATTCCCTCGCACTCTGAAATTAATTTTGAAGTTGGTATTTCAATTCTCTCCAATAATTAAAGGGTGTTCTGCTAGTTTCCCATTGATACCAATGCAAAACAAGACTTGCAAAACACTCTCTTGCTACTTCCAATTTTCCCATCTCCGTCAACCGATTGATATCGAATAACCTTTTAGCATATAACAGACACCACTCCAGATTCATACCATTGTACATCGGTAACTCCAGTTTACAGGGTAAGAATTATGCCGTAGAAATTTGCCAAGACCCATCATTCTTTTCATTTCTATATGATTCAGAATTTTTTGGATTTCTTTCTATTTCAGAATTTCTCGGTAATTCTTTCTTTCCCAACGAAGGTTGGTGCTCCTCTGCTATTACCAGCAATCTTGCGAGTTGCTCTAGGATAATCATAATACCAAATTGATATAAACTACACTTTTATTGAAGAAATTCACACTCTCACAAATACTTCCAGGCTTTTGAGACTTTGGAGTTTCCCTACAAAATACTCAATATCCCTCTCCCCAACTACACAAAATCTTTATATTAACTTGATTTACAACTATCTAACTTCCCTTATTAAACTTCTAACCTATTACACTCAAGCCTTAAAAAATGAAAATTCAAGTTGATTGTTAATATTTTGATTTGATTTTTCATATTCCCCATAAAACATCAGATTTCTCCTATTTGAATATAATTGACATGTTCAATCTTATCTGGAGGATAGATTCAGGAATTCTATTTCAGCTTGAGGGAGGAATCATTACTTTGGGAGAATTAAGATCGTTTTTCTTGGAGAGGAAGCTCAAAGCACGACCAGGATAGGCTCCGACTAGAGTTTCTCCAAGCCCCTTCACAACCTACAGGAAAAGCAGAACACAAATTAATGTATTTAATAAATTAAAATTCAAAAGTGGCAGATCATATATATTACAGCAATACCTCCGCATATATCTCCGAGGAGTCTCCAGAAGAAGGATTAGTTGTATGAATGACAAATGCATAATCAGCATTTATGATTTCTTGAACAAGGACGGCCATGCAGAGATTATCGTGATCTATTTTCACCTTTCTAGCGCTGAAGTATGCCCTCTCATTCCACTTCGAAGCCCAAACCTATAATATAGAAAATTGACTCGTGCCAAAAATAAAAAAATGATAAACATATAAATTATCAACAATTTCAAAAGCTTAAACTATTAGATTGAGATGAAATTAATTATTTATATCATATCTTAATATTTCCTTTCACGTGTAAATTAATTTTTTTATTAGTTCTTATGTGTAATTTTTTCTTTAATAGGGTTAACATGTTGAAGCAATGATCGAATTTGGGATTTCTGCTATGATGTTATAATAAATTATCAATAATTCTAAAGTTTAAGCAGTTGAGTTGAAATAAATTTAATTATTTACATTATATCTTAACACAACAAAAATTATGAGAAGAGTTCATGCAGATCAAGATAAATGCTCCTTGCAAGGAAAAGCAGCTTTACCTTCTTTATAGCCCTCCATGCTTGCTCCCACCGCTGTTCGCCTTCATCTCCAGGCCAAGGCATTCCTGAACTTTTCATCTTAGATTTTAAATCTTGAACCTGTCATCGAGTTTGCAATATCTCATCATTCTAAAATAATTTTCTGATTGGAGAACCCAATACCTTTTCAAGACAGAAACTAATACAAATTGAGGTGATTCTTAGTTCATTTTCATCCTAAAATCAAAAAGTGCCGCAAGTAATATTTCAAAAGATTAATTTATCCTTGACTAAACAACTTAACCTTCTTGATAATCTAGAATTTAACAAAGTTCAACCCAGAAACTAACCATGTTTTGAATATTCTTTTATTACTTTCGTGGAATCTTTAACGAAATATAGCATGAAGACGCATTCCAATTACTAACAGGAGAAAGAAAAATACCAACTGGGGTGGTGCTACCAACTGTAAAATTGTCTCGCGAATCGTGCTAAGAATACCAAACTCCCCTGCCCCTAACTTTTTCTTCAAATTATGAAGCTTTTCAGCTACTGCCTATAAGTTCAGAAGAGGGAAAAAATCTTGACTTTGAGCTTATAATTTTGACTCTTGGCTGAAACATGTTGAAAGCACAAAAGATGCTAAATTGCTGGATTTGCCAGATGAACAAGTTCATTAATATATTTCAAAAAAAAGTGATTGAAAAACTTTACGAAAGCCAGGCTCATCAATCTGGACCTGGCATTGTAACCTTTAGCTAGTTAACTTCCAATGGCTAATTTTAAAAAAATAAAATAAAATAAAAGTGTTAACGAATTGAAAAAAAGAGTAGTCATAAAAATAAGGAACAAAACCTTATTTGAATCTTCCAATAAAACTTTCTCAAATACTCCAAATGGCAGGGCAATTGACGTAGGGATCCCAACCCACGATGGAACTTTGCCTTTCAAGTAAGAAATGTTCCGGGATTTAGCTCCAACCTGGAAAACTCAGTTTTTGTTAAACAGAAACGATAATTTTCATTCCTCTAGTATTGCAATAAAACAGCTCGAAAGTCTCGCACATCAAAATAGAAACTTGATTTATGCCATATGTTAATGTTGTGAGACTAACCATTTCACTGGTGAACTCTTCTGATGTTACAGCATATCTACCATTAAAGTGCTTTTTGACCAAAGTTATTCTAGTTGAAATGTCGTTCTTCAAGCGACTAGAAGTTGTACCTGCTAACTCATCCTCCTTGACCTCACTGAAATTAAGCACGGAACAAATAAAAATTAATCTACTGTTTCAACTTTGAATTGACAGAAAATCACGTAATTACCAAGAAGAAATCAAAAAGTTCATCATAGATTAGATACCTATTGCATAATAATGTAACTTGAGCTGGTGAAAAAAAAATTATGGAATCAAATTACCAATAACTTAAATCAGCAGATGTTGGCTTTAGGTTCAATAATTTCCCTTCTCTCAATTGGAGATCAGAAAGAATATTTGGGTCAAAGCATGTGGCGAAACAAACCTGGTAAAAAATTAACATTTTAATGAACAATAAACAAGCATAGAAATTATTAATGATATATTAAAATAATACCTTTCCATTTCTTGCTCGCACAGAAACATGAGATAAAATATCAGGCATATCAGGTGTCAACACAGCAACAGTTCCATCTGGAATTTCTTCCTCTCCTTTTACACGTCTGGCCACTAAAATTGTGGGCTGTTCATATGATTTATTTTGGACGGCAAGCAACTCATCAACAACAATTACATAACCAACAACTTCAACTGGACTTATAACCTGCCAACTGTTGCATGATGCAAATGTTTCATAACGGTTTTCATGAAATGTCATAAATAAAGGTAGATTAGATGTCGAGAGTTTTAAACTACTCTACAAGGTCAAAGGATTCAATGTCAGTATTTCAATCACTATCTTATTAATTCTTTAATGTGTCAGCAGGAAAACGGTGGAGCGCAACAATGTTTTGTAGCAACCTTCCAAGATTAGCACTCTTTCGAAGAATAGGATCGAGCCTATTAAGAAGTGAAGATAAGGAGGATGCTGAGCCAGCACGAACAATCTCTTCAGTAAATATATTTACCTGCAAGAAGTGAGGAACAAAACTAAGGAGCCTTACATAATATAGCATAGAAAGTTCTGAGTCAGGTTCTGGCTTTAAGACATCTAGATACTTACAGCCCAATGGTCTACCCCAAGCAGTGAGCCAAGGTACTCTGCAGATGGTTGCAAAACTTGCTGATACCATTCTGCCTTGCTTGCAAGTCCAAGACGAGTTCTATCAAGCACCGATTTTGCATATAATGCCCATTGATCATTTTTATTCTCTAACATGTTCAAAGCATGTTCCCATTCCTTCAAAATCAACAAGAAAAAAAAAGAGATCAGGAACAAGTTGAATTTTTTTATCTTCCGAGTATTCTGATCTTCATAACCTAACATAAGTCAGTTCACGCTGGTCAATGCAGAGTAGAAACAACAGCTATAAAGGTAATCTTCACGGAAAACAACTGGTGTGCAATTTACCTTCAAGCAGAAAATGAGGTCCTTATTATCATCTGATGATAGTGCAAGATTCTCTAGAACCAGAGCGATAAAGTGCATGATTTTCTGCACAATGCATATTTAAACTTGTCAAAAAGATTTCAATGTAAGAACCAAAACAGCAAGCAATTAAAGCCACTCGGTTGAAAAGGGTAGAAAACCATAGATGAGAAAATAATGGCATTTGTAATGAAATAAAAATTATAGAGATGTTTGAAATAAAAATTCACCTCTGGTCCTGCATTATTTACTTCCTCATATCCCCTCTCAACAACAGTCCTAACAGTGGAATCGAGGGCAAGGTTCAAAAATAAAAGATCCTTTAAACGATCTCTAGGACTAAAAAGCAGAGGTCGGAGCTCTTGACGAGTTTCTAGGAGAGCCTCCATGAAAGAAATTAGACAGAGTGAATATAGATAACAAATCCAAGACAAAGGATAAACAATAACATGAAAAAATAAAAATTGTCATTACCTCAAGCAATGGTTCTACATTTTTAATTTCAATATTTTCTAAGATAAATTGCAGCAAATCCTGTTTGAAAAATTGAAATTCATGTCTATAATAAATTTGTGACTCATTTTGATATTAATCATACAAACAAAGATAAAATTGAAATATTACTTGAAATCCAGATGGCAGGCCAGATATAGGTTTTATCTGCACCCCAACCATAAAGCCTTGACCCTGACAAATACAAGAAACAGTTAAATACTAATATCATAAATTGTGCTGGAAATTTCAGCCAATTAGTAACTGTTGTCACCTCAGTTCTGTAGCCCGTGCAATTTGAAATTGCAGACTCAAGATCTGCACCTGAATGAACTGCCTGCATAGATATATAAACTGAAGCGTTGTCATAAACTCAACAATACTAAAATAGAAGAAAGATACTCAATGTGGTACCTGCAAAACAATGATTAATAATTACTACTCAGATATGTGCTGATGATTGTATAGAGATTGACGCAATAATATTTTCAGTACTAACCTTCAAAGTTCTCATGTAGTTTCCAAGATCACGCAAAAGGCTATCCTTTTGATCTGTCCTAAAATTTGGCTCAGAATGAATTGCACGATCATAACTTAGAAGCCGTTCTTTTGTTATTCCATTTTCGTCCAAAGTCTTCCAATAAGCATTAACATCAAAGTCGTTTTTAATATAGTCAATTAAAGCCTGTAAGAGAAAGTAGACATAATTTGACTGATAAAAAACACCGAAGCTTAAATGAAAAAGAAATGAAAAAAAAATGAAATCAATAACATTTACATACTTGACAGATCACGACATCATCAGGACTGGTGTTGTTGTGCAACTTCTGATGCCACTCTTCCATCATTCCTCCCTTGCAGTCATTGTTTCTCTGCAATTACCCAGGATACAAAGATCCAATATTATTCACATATATAAATGAAGTGACAAAATATTCAAATAATTAAATAACAAACAATCAACTTCACCTGGATGACCAATATTTCATCCCTAATTCGTTGTCCCACATCTCCTTCCCCTCCACGACCAACAGTTGACATGATCATGGCCGTAAGTTCTCGATATTGAGGATATGTTGCATAAACATCCTGGAGCAAATCTGTTAGACGATCTTGTGCTCTACTAATCTCACTGCAAAAATAAATAGAACTTACATATGTCATTTACAAACCAACCCATTTATAGAGGATATCATGTTAAGAAGATTACAAAACTAGCCATGAAATCATTAAAAAGAATTTGATGTTGATACCAACAAGTGCGGCTAAGTCAATAACATTAAGTTAGACATATCAACCTAAAAAATTCAAAGTCCTAATAAAAAGATATAGACCATCGAAATCTGATGAATTTTATGTTGTCTACAAAAATTTTACCGTGGTTTGACATTGTAATTTTTATTCCATATTAGCTGCCTTGTAGCCATAAACCTCATCCACACCAAAATCCCTGCTAGGCCCAGTTCACCAGCCCCTTTGGCTTGATCTATCAAGTCTGCAGCAATGTTAAATCTGATGGAAACAATATGAAGTCAGCATAATATAGAAACAACCAACTGCAGTCCTTTTAATTAAGAATGTATACAAATGCCCCAAGCTATATGCAAAAAACACAACAACAAGTCCTCACCAGAAAAACCTATGAGCAAGAGCCAGACTGATTAATAGCAGACACCAGTCTTTTATTCACAAGGATTTTAGTTGGATGTAAAATAAAAGTGAAACTCAGAAGATTTTCTTATAGTGAAGAAATTGATAGTAGGTGTGAAAGAGGTCTTAAAGAAAGCTTAAAAAATCTAAGGATCAGTTCGTTTTAGCTCTCCCACATTCTGTAAAATTCCAAAATTATCAATCTTTAACAAAGATGATAATTTTTTCATCTTTTAATAATTGTTCTAGTCTACCTATGTAGTACTTAAATGAATTCGATATATCCAGTCAGCCAAAACATTCCCTAGCCTTACATGCTTCTTTTCAAGTAATAGAATGATAGAGTATTGAATAAATAGTAGTTTTAATTAATATTAGTTAAATAGTTATTGTATTGTAACTGTTGGGTGGTTATTATAATTATTGGGTTATTGAGTAGTTATTGAAGGGAAGTTTATAATTAGGGGAAAAGGAAAAGAGTTTGAGGAAAAATGAGTTTTTGTGTGAAAAGTAAAGGGTCTCTCGAATATCCCTTATGGTGTGTAATAGTGAAGACAATTGTACAGTTGTATTAGTCGATGTTCAAGAATTCAATAAAGCAGTTTTTATCATATCAACTAATACAACAGTACAATTGTCTTCACTATTATACATCATAAAAGATATTCGAGAGACCCTTTACTCTCCTCACAAAAACTCTTTTTTCCTCAAACTCTCTTCCTTCCTCCTTAATTATAAACTTTCATTCAATAACTACCAAATAACTCAATAGTTATAATAACCACTCAACAGTTACAATATAATAACTATTCAAATAATATTAATTAAAACTACTATTTATTAATTACTCTATCATTACTTTTGCCTTAAAAAGTCACATTGTCCTCAAGGTGGAAAAATGAAAAAGGAACTTACTTATTTATATCTTCGTAATTTTCTTCTTTAATGTATTTCAATTCGTAAAACTTTGTTTGGATCAAATCATCCTTGATCAAGGCATCTTCAAGAGTCTCAAAAGAAAATAGACTAGAATTAAACTCAAAAATTTTCTTTTTCCATCTTAGCCCAATAACTCTTTTGTAAGCCTCCATTCTTTATCTAAATCGGCCATAGTAGAACATAGTCCAACAATGTCCTTCCAGCAACCTTTTGCATTAGGGCTTGATTGAAACAAAGAGTATCCATTTTCCTCTTTTTGTAAAGTTACAGCTTCGTCTCCTTCATCCGCCGTCTTTTCCCTCGCAACCGAAGAAAACAACTTATTTTTGTCCACTTCTATCGCCTCCTCTTTTTCTGCCGGCGCCTCCATGTTCATGGTCATCAGTGCTTCCCTTTCCACCATCGCCGACTCCTCTCCTGTGGTCGCGACTTTCCAACTTTCTCTTCCCCCGATTTTTCTCATCACCAATTTTTCGCACGCTACTGTTTGCTCGCAAAACCTCTCCTTAGCCGTTGATTCTCCTCCTTCTTCGGCTGATTCTTCCTCTCCTTTAGTTACAACTTCCTCTTCGGCCGCCCCCTCATTTTCTGCCAGCGCAATTTTTTCACCCACGTTCTTCCCGAGTTCATTTTCCCTCTCAGCCTTCTTCAGTGCCTCCGACCTTTCTTCATGGATCATTATTTTTTCGTATTCTTCTAACTCCTTCGATTCAGTAATTGAACTCATACATCTCCGATTTGCTCGCACGGAACTTTCCCGAGACTCCATGGTTGTCTGTCTTCAAACTTTGGAACCAATTGATCTGATAGTTCTCGGATAATCAACAAGCTTTTTTCAATAGCAGAAAGTTTATCCAGATCTTTCAATTCTTTCCTAATAGTGACGACTTCCTTCTGCCAATCATCCATAGCCTGCTTCTGTGATAATTCTGAACTTGTTAGTGTACTCTATGGCATTCCAAGATCATGTTCTTATACCAATTGATATGATAAAAACTGCTTTATTGAATTCTTGAACATCAACTAATACAACAGTACAATTGTCTTCACTATTACATATCATAAGAGATATTCGAGAGACTCCTTACTTTTCACACAAAAACTCTTTTTTCCTCAAACTCTCTTCTCTTCCCCTTAATTATAAACTTCCCTTCAATAACTATCCAATAACCCAATAGTTATAATTACCAGCCAACAGTTACAATACTATAACTATTCAACTAATATTAATTAAAACTACTATTTATTAAATACTCCATCATAGAAGTGCTATAACTTGATAGAAGTACAATTGATCAAAGAATTGTATGAAATCCTGCCATCACCATGATTCACAATACAACAAGACAAAAACCATGATTTATTGTCATTGATTAGAACGTTTATTGCTGAAAACAAAATTGACTTGTAAGTACTTATCCTATCCTTACTAAGAGGTGAAAGCTACTTTGTCTTAAATGAAGTTTGGTGGGTCAAATCCTTGTGCCAAGAAATTTAGAATCACTGTACTAAAACAAATTTACACATTTAATGGATAAACATTAAGGTCTCAATCAACAGTATGTAAATTATATCCATGGCTTCACCATATAACTTCTAAAGGATATGAAATTTAATAAATCATTTAATGAAGAGAGGAAATATCTGTTTTTAACTCATCCCAGACGAACTTTAGTAGGAAAAAGAACCAAGAACATGACATTATTACTTGCGAGGTAAATTTTTTTAATCAAAAGAATGCAAACACTGACAAGCACATTGAGTTAATGATGGAAAAGAGAGTTTTTGATGAAAGCCTGAGAGATCACAGACCGATGCATGAAGGATTTCTGTGCTTCACCCTCCATATCTGCTATTTTATCCAACAATGCCTTTGCAGTACCTTTACCATCGCCAGCATCCTTTAACAAGTAGATTCTCATAGTTATCATTTGTGAAGACAAAAAAGACCTAGAGTAGCCAACAACATAATTACTAATTTCAATAAAATGATAGCAACCTTTGGCACTTTTTTAGGTCCAACAGCAAAGCCAACATAAAAGTCCGAGCCTTTGTTCTTAATCCAGTTGTCAGCGCAGCGGAGGACAAATGATAATCCAATAAAATCATCGTCTTTGATCTCTATTTCTAAGTATTGGACCTGTGCATCAATGCTAAAATTAAAACCATTGTCTGCATCTCTTTACTACAGATTAGACTTCAGCATTTCATGCTATAAAATATGAAACAGTTTTTTTTTACTTACATTATTAGGAGAATCAGTAAAACTAAATTGTGTTTCAGCAACCTTGTTCATAGGAACTGAACCTGGAGGCAGTGTAATGGGAGGAGGCGACTGAAAAGTCAATAAAGTCTATAAATTTTCTGGCTTTTTTCCGTGCAGTATATCTTAATTAAGTAAAGCAGGACAATATGTATAATTTTCTATATATGAAGGATAAAATCATGCCTATTCGAGTATCTTCCATCTTCTATGGTCAATAATTAGTAAATTAAAGAACATTACCAGCCACTCTCCAGGTTTGCTTCTTGACAATCCCCAATGAAGAGCCGTAGGTTCCTTTATATCTGTTGCCAGGTAAACCTTTGTCTTGCCAGATATTTTGGTTACTAGTACCTTAAAATGTACATAGATAATCAAGTCTTTTCTCAGCTAAAACATAGGTCACCCATCTCAAACAAAGATAAAAACCATATATTATGAACAACGTCTAACCAGAAGATTCAAGCCATCAAGTTTGTGGATCATCTTGTTCAGAATATGACCGCTATTCTGTTCTTCCATTGCCTTAGCAAACTGTTCAAATGGAGTCAAGACTTTGGGTTTGACTGGGTGTATTTCCACTACAGGGTTAAAAACATATTTATTGACAAGTTGCATTAGATCCCTCTTTTTGCGTTGAATCCTTTCGATTCTAAAATACTTTTTCTCCTGCAATTGCTTTGCAACTTGAGTTTTAACTTCTCCTTTAGTAATCTTCTTTCTTATGTCATCAAGAGTGGCACCTCGTTCAAGTTCTTGTTGCAACTCTTCTCTTGCTACCTCAAATTCCCTCTGCATCGAAAACATCACTTTATCAGGAATTAGACATGGAGTTTTTAAATAAACAAAATGAAACATTTGACCTCCACTCTTGCTTAAAAGAACTTTTTTTTGTACCCAAAGAAAACCCATTATTGTTCAAATTAGTCATATGAGAATAAGACAGAATAAGCAATCAACGGGTTACTATTTCAAGTAAAAATATTGCAGCTTCACCGGTTTGCTCAAAAGATATATGAACATACTAATTGTTGATCTGGGGAGTAATTAGGTTTCCCAGCCTTCTCCCAGCGTAGAAAAGCTTGAATTTGAGTAAGATCATCAGGAATTTTGTTTATTTCAATAGGGGATGGCTCCTTGGTGTCACTAGCATCAGTTTTTTTAGTTAGTCTTACTCTAAGGTCTTCTATGGACACACCCCTGGTAATTTCCTCTAATAGCTCCATTCGAGCTGCTTCATACTCCTCCTACAGAGAGAATACATTCTATAAGAAGTCGGTAAAATGATAAATGATCTTTCATTTCAGCTATTTGTTCTACCAAATGTATCTAGTTGGCAGTTGATAAAAATCAATTGCATCAATGTACGGTAATTGATCTTTGCATCTTCAAAAAAAATTAAGCAGGTAATCAACAATCATTTGCCCAAAAAAATATTTTCAGATCCTGCTAACAAAAACTAAACTATCACTGGAGAAATTGTTTATCAAGTCCTTATGTTACAAAATTTTGAGTTCCTTATCTAGAGGTATTTCTACTTTAACAACAGAATGTCTGAGTAGAATTCATGTTTTAGACCAACTTATATTCCATTTTTATTGCAGCAATCATCCTCCTATCTGATCCTAATAGAGATGTCTTAATATTTATTCAAAAAACAGGGTGTTTAATAATGAAATGAAATCATTTGTAAATTAAAATACGAAAACAAAAGAGCTTCTCTCATGCCTTCTCCTGCTGGGGTGTATACATTTGCTTTCCCTTTCTTTCCCATCTTAAAAATGCTTGAACTTGTACCAGATCTTCCGGTAAAACAATGTTTGAAATCAACTTCTCTTTCGGAGGTAGCTTAACATGAAAGTTTTCTCCATTGTATTTATACCTGTGAATTCCAAATTTTGAGATACACATACATTCATATCTTAATTTCACTTTTTTCACAAAATATCGAATATAGAAATAAAAGAACAAATGAATAAAAGCTTACCCATTGCAAATTTAATATAGTTATCCTGTTTAGGAAAATAATTAAAACAGAAAAAAAAAACTTGAAGGCTTACCATCTATTCTGGGCTTCATCAAGTATAAGAAATTCTATTGCTTGAATTGTAGGGTCATCAATCTCAATTCTAAGGATCGAATTAGAGCTAGACTAAAAATAAACCAAAAAAGGAACAGTTAGTTCTCAGAGTCAAGAAAGTCAATCAATATTTGGTCAAGTTAAATGACTAGTTTGTCAAATTAAAATCAATTTTCTGGGAGGATTTTCCATTGCTCTACATACTTACTTTCACAAAGGGACTTCTCAGAGCTCTGTTCTTGTACACACTGGTTCCTTCTGGGTGACGTGATGGAAGAACCCATCTCCTGATGATTGTATGAAAATAAGGTTTCAAGACATCTCACATGTAACAGAAAACTTTATACCAAAATGAGAGTGAAACAAGGAGAAAAAGAAAAAGAACATAAGCAGCCACACGTGAACTTACTCTAGTCCTTCACGTATGCCACCCCAGTGTAAAATCAAGGAGCCACTGCTGTTTGTAACCTCCATATTTACTTGTGTGATACAGCCTGAAGTGGGTACACTAACATTAACCTGCTCATTGAAGATTTTTTAAAAGAAATTGCCTTTTCCACCAGATTGGACACTAAAATGTTGCGACTCTTATGTGGTCTAGCCCAATATCTGAAATAGGAAACTATACAATCAATACCTAAGTTAAAGATACCTGAAGTTCAATGTTTCCATCCAGGTTGAATTTTCTTGCAAGCTGCTAGAATGTAAATGCTGATTAGTATAATGTTGAATCAAGCAACCAAAAAACCATAAACACAGTAATTAGAAGAGAGTGTGCCTCGCCTAAATAAAATAAGCACAAAAAGGTGTGTCTAGATGTTGTATCTCGCCAGGTACTTAGACCTAATGTATGAATGCCAACTGCTAAACAAAGATATTCATACACTAAATGGGCAACATTTTTCAATCTCTAGCTTTTAACTCAAAGCAGGGTTCTAAGGGGAAAATATTAATCAACGTACACTTCTAGTGTAAGAAGCATCAATTTCATTGTGCTTTATCAGACATTATTTCCAATGATTAATTAACCAACAATCCCACCAGAATAAATCAACAAAACAGCAGCTTCTTCAAGACTTGTTACATTTAATAGCTGTAACATTGCTGTTTTCTTTTCTCTGATTCTAAAGGTAGCAGATTTTTAACAGTTTTGATTGAAAACTAAAGTACAATATCTTACTCCCGTACCAATAAAGTTCAATAATTTGAGATAACCTTTTGAGATATAAGAAAAATGATCTTTTGGAAGATATTTTTTATGTTTAAACACAAAAAGGGAAGAAGCCATTAACAGGAGAGAAAATGGCAACCACAAAAACAACAGAAAAGTTCAATACAGACCAGTTGAGATCTATTAGGTCAATACTCACCACATAGATTTTTATCTTAATCTATTCCCTTCTATCAAGGTCAAATGATTAATAAATAAATGGGAAATAAGACGTACAAACCCAATCCAAAACACAAAAAAAAAAATGATTAGCCATACCTTTGAAGCTGGATCAGTAGCTAATACAGCATTTAGAAAGACTGCAAGACGACGTGTTCTCATTGCCATCTTTGGTTTGCCTATGTTCAGATTGTTCCCAAGGAACTTTGTGGATAATGCTGATTTCCGTGGTTGGTTTGACCCTTGATTTACCAACGTTGCTTGTGACAAGGTATTTGTAGGAACACTAGAAGAATTGAGTTTTCTATGAGGCTCCAAAACCGTGGGACGAAGCAAACTTTGCTGAAGTATATTATGACTTATGGAATTGCTCATATTCGCCTATGTACTTTTTAGTTCTGATGCAATTTAAGAATAAGAATATGGTGAGAAACTTTTATTTAGAAACTTATGCAAAGCATGACTACTTCTAGAGATTCCAAACGAGACTTGAATGATACAGAAAAAGAAAATTCATTGCAAGACATCCACTTTTGCATTCATGACAACCATAAATAGTGGCACTATGTTAGATAACATTCAAAACTGAAGGAAATAAAAAGGAAGACAATGAAAAGGAATCGAATTATTCTTTGTTCTTTAAAAGCTTGCTTTGCAAACAAGAAATTGCAGCCCATTCGATCAATCAAGTTTCTTGACCGCTCAGTAGATTATACCTATAGCCTATATCGCATAAACAACGACCTAATTCGAATTCAGCTGTTTTCTTACAGGCTACATCTCGACAGCAAAAATACAAACTTCAGCATACAAAAGGAAAATGGTTCGCCATTTCATGAAGGAAAAATCAAATTGCAGCATTTCACAGACAGCAATCGAAGTAAAATCGTAAAAAAGAGAGATGAGATGATCAGAAGACAAAAAGAAAATATTAATCCTAAAGATAGAGCTGGTATGAATTATTGCGGTCACCTTCGATTAAAACTCACAATCTGTAGTAGTTTAAAAGTACTTATACGATCGTATTGAGAACTAAGAAAGCAGTGGTGAGGTGAAACAGAGCTCGGAGCAATGAACTGAGACAAGCAATCGAACTAGTTTGAGTGAGTGAGAAGTTGAACTCTCTCGAAAATAATAAAGTAGTCACGGCATTTATCTAAATAGATGAAACGTGGAAGGAGACAATCGGGCCACGATTCCGAAAAGCTCCATGATTGGAGCTTTACCGTGGGAGAGTTGAGAGGAGAGAGAAACGTTGGAAAATGGTGCGAGGGAGATGTAAGAGTGAGAGCGTGGGTCCTGCTACAAGAAAACAATGCATAATATATTTATATTTTTTTGAAAATTAACGCAGCATATCCTATAGTTTACTATAAATGACAAATCAAATCTGTAAGAAATTTTACTAATAACTAAAATCTTGAATTATAGGACATTCTCGCCAGTAACCTTGCAGTCACATTTTTCATCCAAATACATCGACTTTATTGCCATGGTTTCGTTAACGCTAAGAATCGTCGAATGAAGACGAAAGACGTCAATTATCAGAGATCGAGGGACGTCCCTCCTGCCCATTGGAAGATGGACAATCATTGGAACGATTATCGAGTGATGGCGGACGATCTTCATTGGCCGTTGGATCAAGGAAGGACGTCCCTCACTCGGAATTGACGGCTAGGATTGAATCTGTCAATTTTCAAATTCGATGGCGGACGATCGTCCATGGTGTTGGATAAAGGGAGGGACGTCCTTTATAGGGATTGACAGCCAAGATTGAATCTGTCATTTTCCAAAGACGAGAGACGTACATTTCTCGACGAGAGACGTCCGAAATATGTTGAGGGACGTCTATTATGGAAGAGGGACGTTCATCTTAATTGAGGGAATTCACGTTTTAAAAATGCATGTGCCTTGCACGTGACCCTTGAACTTAAAAGAATTTGGAGTCCATCTTGACCGTTCATTCCGATCCACGGACATCCCTCGCTCGATCCAACGGCCTTGGATTGTCGTCCGCCATTGCCTTTAGAAAACGGCAAATTCAATCATGGGCGTTAATCTCTATGAAAGACGTCCCTTGCTCGATCCAACAGTTATGGAATGTCGTCAGCCATCACTTTTGGAAAATGACAGATTCAATCCTGGTCGTCAATCTCGATAAGAAATTTCCTTCGCTCGATCCAACAACCATGGAATGTCGTCCGCCATCGCCTTTTGAAATTGACAGATTCAATCCTAGCCGTTGGATCGAGTGAGGGACATCCTTGGATCTATTTCAGATGTCCCTCGACCAATTTCGGACTTTCTCGTCGAGAAATAGACGTCTCTTGACCAAGACTACATCGTTCTGCCCGCAATGGACGTCTCTCATCTTAAGACCTCGTCATTCAGTATGCAACGAACGTCCGTCTTAATATGAGGGACGTCCATTTTTGACCTAATTTCATTCTATGAATGCTAAACGACAATGTTTCTCCTATTGACGGACAATGCAAATCTGTCTATACAATCACGAAGAACATCCTGTGCCCTATATATTACAGAGAGAAATTTAAACTTCCTCTTACAAACTCAAACTTCCAATATCTATCGTCCGCCATCGCCCGATAATTGTTCTGATGCCCGATAACTGGCAGGAGGGACGTCGCTCGCCCCCCGATAATTGACGTCCTTCGTTTCCATTTGATGGTTTTTCTCTTCAACGAAACGGAGGCGTTAACGTCGACGGATTTGGACGGGAAGCGTGACTGCGAAGCCGCCATCGAGAATTTTTTATAGTTCAGGGTTTTAGTTGTTAACAAAATTTCTTCAGAGTTTGACTTATTGTTGATCTCAAATTATAGGGTCTGCGGTGTTAATTTCCCTATATAATTTTTTTTAGGTAAAGAAAAAAACATTGAACTATATATTAGCGAAAATGCAAAAATTAAACAATTTTCTTTGACAAATAGTATATTAAATTAGGGGAAATGAACAAGGTAATTATCACTTTTATGTTTTTTTGTTAAAAATTAAAATTTTTTTCCGTAATGGATATATCATCTTCTTACAATGGACCTATACATAAACTAGTTATAGTCAATGACTTACTCTACGCAGCGGAAGACAAATATTCGTTGTAGAAATGATATTTTCTGCAGTAGAAATGTCTTTTGCTGTAGAAAATATGTCATATTTTATGAACTTGCTTTCCTCGGCCGAAGGCAAAGATTCCCTATGGAAATAGTAATTTTTGTAGCAGAAATGGTAATTTTTGTAGCAAAAAGGGTAATTTTCACAACGAATATTTGTCTGCCGCTACGAAATCTTAGTTTCCTTAGCGGAAACATGTCTTATATTCTTATATCAATCAATGTATTGAAAATATACTCTTTTAAATACAATAATCGAACAATTTTTAATAGCAACTTCATACCTATCGTTCGACAACTCAGTCTTGAAAACCAGTAAGTAGACACAATCTTATATGGGTTGGAAACAAACTAATTGAGATATTGGTCGTATTTAAGGTTGAAGTTGAGGTTGTACTTCAGGTTGAAGTCGTGGTTCAAACCTCTAGTTGTGCTGAAGAAACTAAGATTTCGCAGCGGAAAGCAAGTATCTGCTACGGAAAATACCTTTTCCACTAACTAGTCTTCCATTGAGGAAAGTATTATTCAAAGGAATTACTTTCCCTAGTGGAAGATACATTTTCGCTAAAAAAAATATTATTTCCATAGCAGATATTTTTCATCCGCTATGCAAAGTAAGTCTTTGACAACAACTACTTCATGTACGGAACCGCTATCGAAAGACGACATATTTGCTGTGGAAAAAAATTTCAAATTTTTAACAGAAAATGTGACAATGATATTTGCCTCAGTAATTTCCCATAATTTAGTATTTTATTTATTAGCAAAAATTGTTTAGTGTTTGTCTTGTCAATAGCTTTATAATTTAGTATTTTTTTTATTAATTTCCATTTCTTTTAAATTTTAGATGCATTGGAATCTCCTTTTTTGTTTTTTATTTTAAATCTAAATTATGGCTATTTAGAGTTATTTTTATTAATATTTTTAGAAACCACGTATTTAATTACAAAATTATAAAGTGAAATTAGAATAAATCACTCTAAATATTCGTATTTAATTATTTTTGCTATTACTTTTGTTGAACTCTATAATAATAGTAAAGGGAGGTAAATGGAGCATAAGATGCTTTTCAATTTTATTTTTTACTTGCTGAAAAAATGAAAAATGAACAGAAAAATTTGTTAATAAATTAAAAGTAAATTAACAAAACAACCACTCAAATATGAGATTCGTAATAAGGCAACCACTAAATACTTTTTGTTAACAAATAAAATATTAAACTATGAAAAATGAATGGAGCAAATATCTCTATTACGTTTTTAGTTAAAAATTTCAAAAACTTTCCATAGTGGATAGTTCGCTTTTCGCAGCGAACCTATGCTTGAAGTAGTCCTAATCGGAGGACTTGTTTTCCATAGAGGAAAATATTCGTTCTACTGTGGAAAATAAGTTTTAATTCAAAGACTTACTTTCCTTAGCGAAAGGAATATTTTTGTTGGGGAACGTATGCTTTCTGCAGAAGAAACATGTCTTTCACTACGACAAGCAAGTCCTAATCCATGGACATTCCCCAATACTAAATGACGACATTGAACGACCTTTAACTCCATCTATATAAGAATACCAACCCTAAATCTCTTAACGTTATCCAAGAGCAAAATAGTATCACAAATTGAGGTGGAGACTATTTCGATAGTCTAGGGCGATGAGCAACGTGCGTTCAATCACAAAGCTGTTATAAATGTGCATTTGATCTCGGCATGTCTAGATGATGAGATTCATTCTCTAGCGACCAATTTTCCTTTTACAACAAAACATTGAGATTTAAAATACTTTTTTTTTTATTAAAATGCGTAGCAAAATACTTTTTGTAATAAAAACATTTGAATGAAAGGTAAAGAAATATGAAATACTGTAGATAAAATCTCTTCTTTAAATCCTTAAAATGTACAGTTCATATTATAAATCATTTTACAAATATATTTCAGAAGTGAAAACATTTCTTTTTTCCTTTATCCTTGAGCCCAACCAACACAATATCTGCAGTGCATAAATCCTCCATAAACTGCCCTTGTCTTTCTTTCTTTAATCTGCTTACCTACATCACAAGATACAAACTTTAAACCTAATGCTCAGTAAGAAATGAATATCTAAGCATGACATTATATTCTCGAGCATCATACTACATAATAATCATGATATGCATATGCTGTGCAATTTTATAAAACGTGCATTTTTCGTCTAGTATTTCCTTTTATAGTTTACTTTTAAGGTCATATAATCGCTTAGACGATTAGAAACCAACAGTCCAAAGGAAAAAGATACATCCTATAATTCTCTTAGGTAGAACAGTCACTCAATCCTGACCAGGGATGATATACATCATCAAGAAGTTCTCCTGAGCAGGATCGTCACTCAACCCGTAGTCTCATCATCACGTATTTACATTTATTTCTCCATTTATAGTTTATTAGTTAATTCTTTTTAGTCATATAACAACTCAGATGATTGGAGGTTACCAGGTCAAAGGAAAAGATACATCCTACGGTTCTCTCAAATAGAACCGCCACTCAATCCCGACGAGGGCAGAGATACATCATCAAGTAGTTCTCCCAAGCAGAACCGTTGCTAATCCCCCCAACCTCCAATGCCTATTTACGTTCATTATCATTCGTCATCTGTTTCCTTTTTGAAACATATGCATAAATCATTTTCGTACTTTTTAATCAAAACCATGATGCATGACTATGAATGCATACAATTCTATCATCCTATAATGCATAAAACTATCAACAAAAAGCATATCCTCAAGTCATTTGCAGGATCATACATCTATTTCAATTCCTATCACAAAATGATCATATCGTCGAATCATAACTATTTTGTACATGATAACTATTACTAATACCACAATTAAACATAACATTTAACATTCATTCAAATCAAGCAACATATCCTCAAATATGACTTATCGTGTACAAAGCCTAACTTCTAACACATACAACACATCATCAAGTAAATTTATTATCAATTATAAATCCAGAGTCTTACCTCTAGCATACATAACATATCCTAGGCTTGTGATGCTACCAAAAGGGCAACTCTTAAATTCATTATTTACCTTGAATTTGCAATGTGGTTCCAATATCTAGGGCACCTTCTTGAACATTAACACCTTCACAACCAATATATCACAATCAATAACCACTTAACACTTTGAAGTAGAAGTAAAAATATGCACAACATAATCTTAGTTTTACTTCCAACTTTTTATCCATTTTCAACCATCCATAACTTTTTCTATACATACCAAATCCACCGATTCCACCACCTATGTCTCCCCTTAAATGTACTAAACAACATATTTAAATGGTTTTACTCAAGGATTGCAGAAAGATGAACAATAACATCAAACATTTAAACCACCCTTTTTCACCATTTTCTTCAACTTTTGGTTCTTTCCTCCATAACCACTACAAGAACTTCACCTAACTTATATAATCTATAAAGAAAACCTTATTACCTTAAACTTCAGAGAGAGAAGAAGAAGAGAGCTTCCATGAGAGTTGAGAGAATTTTTCCTTCTCTTTCCCCTTCTAATTCTCACTTTCTTCATATACAATCCATTATCTCTAGCCTTAAGCTGGAGGTGCTCTTAGGCTAGGACATGGTGGGAATGACTCATCACAAGTTTGCCAATCAAAACATGACATTTCACCCTAATTGTGGTGACTTTTTGAATTCTGGTCGACCATTTTCTCAAAATCGGTCTATAATATCTCAGATTTTTGTAATACTAAGCATAAGGCCTAAGTGATGATTTGGGGGTATTTTGAGTTGAATTAGATGATTAAGATTTTGGTCAAGGACTGATATAGTAAATTGTAATACCCGAGTTGTCGAGGATAATGAGGTTGTTGATATTTAAGGGTATGTTAGATTTGGTGTTAGTTTTGAAGTAGAACTTGTTTATGTGATAGAAAAATAAGTGAGAGGGATTGTTGATTAAATACCTTAAGTATAGAAAGATAAGTTGAATTTGGTGGTAATTATATAAAGAATTAGAATTGTTGATGGCGGTTAATCATTAAGGAAGGGGGTGGTTGATCACTGATTGAATGAAATAATACAATGGCGAGCCATTTTGGAGCCGGTCGATCGCCCACAGGATGGTGATCGACCAGGTTGAAGTATTTTTAAAGAAATATGGATTTTTGGTCGATCACGAGAAGGAAGGTGATCGACCGCTTCAAAGGAAAATCTTTACAGAGTGTAGCAATTTTGGCAGCGGTCAATTGTCCACTAAGACGATGATCGATCGGTGTTTCTGGAGAAGACAAATTTGCAGTTGCTCGTATTGGTATAGCGGTCAATTATGGTATTGACTACATGATTTATGGTCGATCACATGAAGAAGGTGATTGATCAGGATGAATGAAACGTTGCATAAATTGTTAAATGATGCATGTCTTGGTTTGAGGAATAATCCAAGGAAACGCTTTGGATGCTGAGGCGTCCCTCCAGCCGTTCCTTTACCTTCAGATGGTAGAAGGAAAGACGTAAGTTACAAGGTATATATATGTAAGTCTTTAGAAGTAAAAACAGAAAGGGTCTGAGAGGAAGAAAGGGTGCTACTGTGAGTTTTGAGAGAATGGGAAAAGCAGTCTATGGAGAAGGTGAGTGAGAGGGAAAGTGTAACATCTCGTAACTTTTTCCGTCTAAAAATTTTCTTTTCTTTTAAAACATTTGTGATGGAAAAACTAGAGTAACACTGTAATACCCCAAATTTTTATATCGAAATTGAATAAGGTTAATTGGAAAGTAATTTGAGATATTTGGATTTATTGGGTAATTTTCCAAGTATTACCAAGGACGTAGTCGTTAGATTATAAATTATGAAAATTAATGTAATTAAAATAAATATTAATTTAATGAGTTAAATTATTTTGTTGGGGTAAATTATTTAAAGGGAATAATTTAAAAGGGGAAGAATTAGTGAAAGATTTAATTAGAAGAGAGATTTGAAATGAGGTGGAATTAATTTAAATGATGGAGTTAAGAAAGAAGGGGGAGTGAACCAGTTCACAGTGAACCGGTTCGATTTGAAAGAGATAGAATGGCCTTCGGCCATTCTATCGGGAGGAAATTAGAAAGAGAGAGAGGGAGGAGAGGCGAGAGAGAACGGGGGAAGGGGAGATGACGAGAGAGGGACGAGAGAGGGAGCGCTCATGATGCGACGGCCGGCCAACTGTTGCGATGGCGACGACGTTGTGCGAATGGATGGCGATGACGTTCGCTGCTAAGGCTCGCATTGGGCTCCGTCAGGCTGAGTTTTCTGCGGCAAATTAGGTACGTTCGTCGAAGCTCCTCCTTTGTTGCGTTTCTGTTAAATTGTTGTTGGCTAGAGGTGAAAATCAGGGGGCGAATCAACGAAGTCCGATTCGTTGATGGAGTCCCCTGCGCTAGCCGTGTGGGTGCAAACACGAACTGCAAACCGCGAACGTGAACCAATGGTGTCCGAACCAGGTCTGGCCGGTTCAGATCGAAACGTTGTTGGCAATGCCGACACTCACCCACTCTTCCAGCCTGGGATCGCACTCTGCATTAAAATGCAGAGTGGGGATCACAAGGTGAGGTTGGCAGGAATTTATGAACTACCGTCTGCTAGGAGTTATGAATTGGTTGATAAATTGGAGGCAGTGGTATGGCAGAGGAAAACACTTTCCTACGTGGGTTGCAAAAACAGAGAAGGAAGAATGGCGAGGAGGAACCTCCTCTGTGATGTCTGGGTGCCCTAGAGTTTTACAGATAAGAGACAATGAGTGGGAGTACTGAAGGGGTGTGTTTTGACAGTGCTGGAAATCCTCCCGGGTGTTTTAGGTAAGGCCTTCCTTCACTTTCTCTATGGATTTTGAAGATGATATGAATGAAGGATATGTTAGTTGTTGGTTGTTTTTGATTTGCTTGGTGGATATGGAGATTTTCCTTGCTATTATTTACTGCTTAATGTGAACTGTTGGGAATATTGTGCTCTGTTACTGGGACTGGATTGTGAATGGTTGTGTGATGGTTAACTCTGTGGCTGGATTTTGGATAAGTGACCAATATGATATTTTGACAGTAAAATCATGCTAAGTCAAGTAATGTGGAATATTGCTCTTTGCTATTATGTAGTGCCAAAAAATATGTGGATCATGCTCTGAATATACATGCATAATGTTCTGTTCTCCATCAGAGCTATTATAACTGTTAAATGATTGTTAAGTTGTAAACAATAGAAGCGGTTAAGTAATTGGGTGTTAATTGGGAGGACTTAGAAGTAAGGTTATTAATATGTGATATTAACAAGAAGTTATTCAATGATTGTTAAGGTATTGAAAAAGAGAAGAAGGACGACAATTAAGAGCGAACATGCGATAAAGTTTCGAAGTAAGGAAATATGGGTGTCTTGGCTAGAGAAGGCCCTACACCACAAGTAGAGTGCGTGAGTTTTATGTTAGAGCTATGTAGTTTATTGTAGTTCTGTGATATTGCTTTGATGGTTCTGTGATTATTTGTGATGCCCTGTAGCTTTCCTTTGTTAAATACCTTGTTTCTTGTTGTTAGTTTGTGACTTTTCTTTATTGTTAGTTCGGTTATCAATGCTTTAATTATGAATGATAGTTATGACTAGAAAAGAAGAACGAATGGATAATTATGCTAAGGATGACCATGTTTTATAGTATTTACTTGCTGTTAATTACTTGTGCTATATTTCCTTTCATGATACTTACATTGTCCTATGGCTGATTCTGATTCTTATTATTTGGTTAAATCTTTCTGCATAAATCATAATCATTATGTTCAACAATTCTGCATAAGTTAGTAAGATGTTTAACTAGTCAGTAGGTTTAATCGATTAGCTAAGCATGTAAATCGACTAATAATTTATTAGAATAACAATTGTAATCTTAGTAAGCATGTTTGCATGATTAATCGACTCAAGCATGTCTAGTGGGTAACGAATCAAGAGTATGTAATTATTTAACTAGTTGGGTAAGTGAACTAATTAATTATAGCATGTTTAATTAACTTCTAGTGAACATGTAAATTAACCTAATTAGTGAGCATGATTAATTGATTAGAACCCTAAACTATTAATTATAATGACTTCCATGAGCATGTTAATTCACTAGGTGAATTAATTAAATGTGATTACGTAGTGGGCATGGTAATTATAATTTGTAAGCCTGTAAATTGACTAGGTTAATGAGTATGTTAATTAACTATAATGAAAATGAACATGTAAATTAACTAGGATAACAACTAAAATAGTTATCTTATCTTCTTGAGCGTGCAAACTAATTTAGACAACTTACTAAAATGTTAATTCTACTTGAGTATGTAATGAACTAGGCTTATATTAATAAATTATTCCTTCTTGTTAATATTTTGTGTATTTCTCTTTGCTGTACTTTCCTTTAATATAATTATATTGTCTTTTGCTGTAATTTCTTTTATTGCTTTACTTTACTAAAGAATAGTGGAAAGATAAAAGAAAGAGGAATAAGTATGAAGGAAGTTAAGGGTTTCATAGCTAAGTGAATAAAGGCTTTTATTTCTGTTTATAATATTGCTTATAAATGTTAGCATGTTATTTTCCACTGAACCCGAGTATGATTAGTTACCTAATAGCAGTACGTAATGTCGAGCATGTTAACCATAATTAGTAAGCATGTTAATTAACTAAGATTAATTAGTGAGCATGTTTAATTACTATGAACTAGAATGAATCTGAGCATGTAAATGAACTAGGATAACTAACTAGAATGTTAATCTTATCTCCTCTGAGCATGTAAATTGGTTAGCGTAAGTCACTAGACCGAGCATGTAAACAAGATTAGATGAAAGTACCTCGGATAACAAACTAGAATAATCACATAGAACAATGAATATAGGACTCATGTAAAATGACTAGGAAATAAATTAGGATATGACAGTATGTTTTGAATTCTCCTTCTGTGCTTCGCTGTTTACAAGTCAATATTATGATTGTTCTTTGTTGTGTGCTTTTAATTACCGCTATTTATTATATGCGCTTTCCATTTCAGTTTGCTTTCAACTACAGTTACTTTCGTTTATGTGCACTTCGATTTCTGTTAAAGTTACGTATTGAACATCATGCATCATGTTAGGTTGATCATGTTCGATTTCCCATTTCGTTTATGATCATGCATCATGTTAATAGAAACCAGTAAGGAGTGCCATCGGATGGTACTCAATCATGCATAAGTGAGGTAAAATGTTAAGAAAATGAAAGAAATGGGAAGTTGGGGGCGGATGGGTAGCGGGTCTAGTCTGCAATCTAGCCAAAGCCCCTCCCTCTTAGGGTATGGGAATTCTAGATTGCAAGTAAAGGGTTAGATCCGAAAGGAAATCTTCTAATCTTCCGCTCGATGTACGAGTAAATAACGAATAAATGAAAGCAAAGCAAAGAACGAACGAACGAATGACGTAATGAAATGATCGGTTTGGATGGTCCCCATTCCGAAAGGACTAAAGAGAGGCATTTCACATTTCATTTACCCTTTTCCTTACTAAGCCTTTGGGCTTACAGTTACTTGTGGTGTAGGTATAGGTACGAGTACGAGGAAAGAAGCGCACAGACTTAGGAGTAAATGCGAAAGACGACGAACAAATAATTAAGCAGGGATGAAGGATTTACACGAGCGAGACTCGTGGCTGGCCAGGATTTAATGATGTTTAATGATGTTTAATTTGTCAATTTCATTTATTAAATGCAGTATTTTAATTGAGTTTCTTTCATCAAATTCTTTACGCTTCCGCAAAGTTTTAAATAGACGATTTATTTTACGCTTCCACATTTTATTTATTAGTTTTCAATACGAGCTTAACGAAAGGTCAGTAGCAATCCGGTTTAGCGTCACACTCTGATAATTGTTTTAAAAGAAATTTTGAAGGCCTTAGCAAAATTTCAAATTTTCATGCATTTCAAGGAATTACGAAAATCCGGGTCGTTACAAATAAATAGTCGAAGTCTTAACCATATAAAGCATTACAAACCGTAGTTTAAAAGCTATTAAATAAACACAGGTAAAACATTATCTTAAAACTGTTTGAAGTCATTAAACACTTGAAAACTTTTAAAATATTTAAATATGTTTATTCCATTTCCTTGAGCCATAACCCCCAGGTCAATGTCTCCAATAGCACAAATACTCAATCGAACAATACTCCATCAGCTACGTCATTTATCAGCTTTATCCAATCATCTGCTCCTTACCTACATCACAGGACCGAACTATGAGTCTAAAGCTCATTAAGCGGTATAAACGTAGAACATGAAATACACATACAACTCTTAAACTCTTCACTAAGTTTTCTGTTTTGCTTATCTATTACTATTTCTGTCTTTTACTGTTATTTATTCTGTTTCTGCGCCGGGCGTATCCTCAAACTCGGTCAAGTATTCCTCAACCAAATGTTTCAAATTTTAGAGTTGGAGAAACAATTCTTGCTTGTAGTGGGGAGGAACAAATCTTTTTTGCATTAGAGATTTCATAGCCCTCCAATTTCTCAGATCATCACAACCAACCCTCCTTCGTTGAGCTTTGAGGTCCTCCCACCGTAGGTTTTGCATAACCGGATAGCTCTAAGGTCACCATTTGGATCTTCACTTTCTTGAAATAATCATAACAATTAAATCCATGGTCCACCTTTTCAACCCAATCCAAGAAGTCATTGTCGTTGCTAGAACCCTTGAAAGGAGGTATGAAGACTTTAACATGTTTCATATCATCTTTACCATGTGATCTCCTTCTTAGACTTAGAGATTCTTCAACATTGATTTCTTCTTCATCTACGTCAAACATACTCTCGCTTCGGCCTCTTGAATCATTGGAAGTGCTTAATCTTCTTCTAGGTCGATAAGTTATTGGTCCCCTCACATGTTCACTAGAGGGTTCCTCTAACCTTTGCTGTAATTTAGATATCATCTCTCGGATCTCATCAAGTTGATCTTGCAAATTAACCTCGGCTTGCTCTTGTCCTCTCTCAGGTGGTACACTTGAACTCGGCATGGTTTCTTTATTGTTATTATAGGGAGCACCACTTCTTGTACTCATTGTCCACACAAATCACAAATCCAGAGTTGTACAAACAAGCCACTTAGGCTCTGATACCAGTTGATGAACCTCAAAGTGCAAAAAACTGTGATGAAGTTAAGTGCTCAACGGCTAGGTCAAATCTGCAGACTAAAATTCAAACAGGTATAACTTCCAGTGCAGGCAATCAATCATGCTCAAATCTTCAGGGCATATTGAACTAACATGGAAGAAGTTGCACTCCAAAATTCACAGTCAAATTCGCACCAAAATGACAGTTATGTAATTGCCAACTCACTGCACGGAAAAAAAAATTACAGAATAGGTTCAGTAGTCACCAATTAAGGTTTCACAATCTCAATATCTTAATTCCAATAACCACCTGATGTGACCCAAAAATCTACCACCTGAGCCCGAGCCTAAGGGCTCATTTTGTCTTCTAACCAATTTAATTCTTTTGTGTATTTTTGTTCTCTAGGTCTATCATGGAGTTGTTCAAGTTGAGTATAGATGAAAGACATAGTACAAGTTTTGGAGATGGATGACACATTCCAAAATTCTGCTCGTAAACTGACCCCCGAGGTGTACATGGCATTTTTGCCGGTTTATCAAACTTTATATTGGAAAGTGCTCTTCATAACAAATATAGCTGATACATAAAGATTTCTAGAAAGTACTTTGGTGTTGATTTTAGAACTCGTTTGCTATGTCAAACACTGCTTTAACAGAGAGATAAAAACCAGACAAGAACCTATATTTAGTGTGTTTTATTATTTGGAGGTTTCTTTTGTAATTTGTCTTTTTTAGGGCAATTTTGTAATTTTCCTTTTTGATTCATTAGGGAGGTATTTATCCTTCCCTAATGAAGAACCCTATTACATTTGAAACCCTAATTGTAGCTACAAAATTCTTGAGTGGAGTTCTCTCCCAAAACCCCTCGGTGCTCGGTTCTTGCTTCACCGCAAATCCAACACCAAAGCTCCTTCTCTTTTCATTTCTTACTCGATCTTGGAGAGTAGGTTCTAGTTAGTTCTTCTAACATTTTTTTAGGGAAATTTCAGTGGTGTGTGGAGCTAGAAGACCGAGCAAAAGCCAAGAAGGAGTGGCCTTTCTTTGAGAGGTCCGAACTAGTCGCACATCTCAGGCGTTTGAGGTGTTGCATACCTTATTGGTATTTTCTATTTTGTTATTTTTGTTACTGAGTTATTTGGTGAATGAAACTATAGATTTGGGTATTCTTGAATGTTCTTTGAAGTCTTGGATGCGTTTTGTTGGGTTTTGGATTCGAAATATTGTTTCGAATTTTGTTTTGGATTTTTAAGCAATTGAAACCCCGTGGATTTTGGTTAATTGAAGATAGATTTGGTTAAATTTGGATTGAAATTAGCGAGTTGTGCGTCGTTCTTTGGAGGTCGCCAAATTTATCTCTGTAGAAACTATTTTAGGCAGGTTAATGTTTTGTGGACAACTTCCGTTCCGTCGCGTTTTTGAATGTGAAATTTGAACTGGACTTTATTCTTTGGTATTTCTTGAGGCCCTGCAAATTTCGTGGCATTTGGATTTATGCCCTAAAAGTTATACTCCTTCGAAGTTGCTGCCTGTTTTTGAGATAGCTGAGTGTGCTCTTTTGGGGATTTAATATTCTTGCGTTTTGGGGCACATCACCACCAAATTATCACTAGATCAACACACTCTAGTGAAGAAACACAATCTCAAATTTCAGAATCAACTTTGTTCAGAAGCAACAAGAAAAGAACATAAACATACAAGTCGGTCTGCAAATCTCACAAACCCAAAAACCACGACTTCAATGGACCTCAATACAAAGGCCATTCCAAGTTGTTTTTCGCCAATCTTTTGGACCTCTTCTCTTGAGTAACACTTCCAGGGAAGTGTTGGGAGAACTCAGTGTAAGACTTTTCCTCCAAGATTGAAAAAACATGAGGAAGAGAATGCTTGCAAGTTGAGTCTTCGGCTAGGCGTTGACAAGAGCTCTGGTTGGGGTTTTTAGAGAGAACTCCAAAAATGGGGTTAAGCTGTTTCTTTTTAGATTGACCAAAACTCAAGATTAGGGCACCATTAGGAAGGCTAAGTACCCTCCTAAAGGAAGCCCTAATGCACAATTACATATTTGCCATTATGATCCAAAATTGAGCATGAATACTCAACTAACATGCTAGCCAAGCACTCTAATAAAAACCGAATAAAAACCAACCTAAATCTAACCAAACAATCCAATAATCCAGTAGTATCACAAAAACATAAGTCTAACAAGCATGTCAACACATAAAATAAACATATCCCATTCTAGGGGTCTTTCTTAGCTTCGGTGCTTTGACCCTCTGATTGGCCGCGAGGACTTTGGTCCATCCAAGAAGTTGCATCTTCATCATAAGTGAGCAAATGTCTTGGTGCTTCCTTGTCTTCATGTCTTGGTTCCTCTTCCTTACCATCTTGCATACTGTTTCTTGCAAAATAATAACTTGTTAGATAAGCAATGAGCCTCTTGGCTCGGGCCTGGGTGATACGGCCTTGTGGTGCATCAAATCGTGAGGGAGAATTATGAGAAAGTGAATGTAATACCCCAATAACATTTTTCCCGTAAACGCGATGTAATTAATTTTTGGGATAATTAATATATTACATGGCATATCGATACGTGTTAAATTATGATATGTATTTATGAGAAAAATATTATAGGATAAAAATGAAGTATGAAAATGTGAAGAAAAGCTGAAATCTGACAAATTCGGACGATGGCGGACGACACAAGGATGAGGAAGGTCGTCCGAAAACACATGGAATGTCGTCCCTGCGTTTTGGGACGATGCAGGATGAGGTTTTGCGTCCTAATTCTTATATAACTTGACTTTGCAGACGAATGTGGGACGAGTGCAGATGCATGCGGATGCGGTGATTTTGAATCTGTCCAATTTCTGGACAGTTTCGGACACATGCGGACGCAGGATGTGGACGCCTTCCTTCGTCCGAATGGCAGATTGATTCGGACGAACACGGATGAAGGCAAGGATAACGTCTTTCATCCAAAATCGCATTTCTGTCAGTAACAGTGAGGGTTTCAGACGCACGCAGACGAGGCCAGGATGACTCCTCTCATCCGAAAGTCCCAAACTTGCAAAAAATTAGGGATTAAATATTAGGGCTTCTTGTCATTTTGTTAATTAAAGTGCACTATGGCAACATGGGAGACACCCTTTCCTTGACCTGGACCACGCCCCTCCACGACAACGAACATCCCTCCCTCTCCATTCAGTGTACGAACGTCTCCCTCTAGGTAAGGCCTTCAATTTAAGCAATCCCTTTCTGCATTTCTAGTCCAGGTTCTTCTTCTTGTGCCTGCGAGAGGGGAAAATTGTGAGTGTTCTAGTGAGGAAGTGTGAGTGTCTGAGATGTAGTGCGACTCCTTCAATGTGTTACGTGGGTGAATGTGAAGCTCTGTAAGCTGAGGAGTGTGCTGGGAGTTGCTGTCCGTGAATTGTTTCTTCAACAAGAGTAAGGATTGGATAGAGTCTTGGCCTGTGGAGGCCCTACCCACAAGTAGTGTGCTTATGTTGTGTTAATTTCTTTGTTGATAATTCCTGTAATTTCCTTTACTGCAATTACTACAATTCGATACTTTACTTTAATAGAGAAGCTGATAAATGCTTACGACTTGATGCTTGAATGATAGTCTCTGACATTAAACCCAGTAGCATAGAATGATGAACTGAAAGTCATATTATGTTATGCTAACGTGAACAAGGTATGAGTTATTCCTTTGATGATGATTCTATTCTATTATATGTATTTTTACTGCCTTACTTGCTGCCACAATAGAATCGATAGTGCTATACATACTGTCCTGCCATTACTATTGTTTAAATACCTCTGTGTTAACTAGAAGTTATGACTTCCTTAATCTGAGCATGTTTAACCAATTAATCGGAGCATGTTAACTAATTAATATGAGTAGGTTTAACAGATTTATCTGAGCATGTTTAACCAATTAATCTGAGCATGTTAACTAATTAATCTGAGTAGGTTTAACTGACTAATCTGAGCATGTTTAACTAATTAACTAATTAATCTGAGCATGTTAACTAACTAATTAGGTAAAGAATTGTAACAATGAACTAAGTCATTAAACCATGCTTTCCTTTGAACGTACACCTCTTTAAATGCTTAGAATTAATTTATGCTATTCGTGCTTAACAATTTATCAAGTATGTTTCCGCCTAATTGATTTCGTCCATGTTTATCTAACGCTAAAAGTATGTTGTTTATTGCTGTTTTGTCAAAGCATGTTAGTTCACTATTTCGTTCGTTGTTTAATTCATTATTTAAAAGCATAAAAATTCGCTGCTATGTTCATTGTGTATTTCCTTTTTAGAAGCATGCTAAATTACTGTTTTCTTTTACTGCTATATTTCAAAAATTCAAGCATGGTATTCATATTCACCGTACAATTCGCTGCTATAGTTATTTGTTTTATTTATTGCCATTCATTTATATGCGCTATTCAATTATTGTTATATTTCTTTTATACTATATCAGCATGCATCATGATAATAGAAACAATTAGAAAGTGCCACTTTTGGAGTGATACTCATATGCATTATGTAAGGAAAATGTAAATGAATGAAAGAATGAATGATGAGGAGTCGGGGGGCGGATGGGTAGTTCGGATCTAGTCTAGTAGCTAGGCTACACCCCTACCTTATCTAGAACGGGACTAGCTACACACAGAAGGTTAGAAGCCGATCAAACTATACCATCACACATGGGTTCCTCCAACCTCCCGCTCAACGTATGAGTTATGATGAATGAAAGAATGAAAGAAAGAACGAAATGAAAAGATTGGTTTGGGGAGATACCCACTCCAAAAGAACTAAAGAGAGACATAAGTATACTGCATAACCTCAATTCCTTACTGTGCCTTTAGGGTTACGTATTACTTGTGGTGCAGGTACATTTATGAGAAAACGATGAATAGATTGAGAAGCAGGGATGAAGGATTTGCACACGTGGGTACTTGTGATTGGCTAGGCTAAGGAAATTAAAAGAAAGTGTTTTGTAATTAACATATAATACTTTGTCTAGTATTTCTTAAGTGAGATTTTTATGCTTCCGCTACGTTGTGAGAAATGATTTTATAACTATAGCTTTTCAATACTTATAACGATTTTCATAACGGGTATAACGAAAGGGTTTTGACGGTCTGGTCTTTTGAAAGAACTCTAATACATTTTAAAAGGATTTTTCGGTGTTTACAAAAGAAAACAGAAGTTTTGAATTTTAACGTATTTTAAAAGGTTATGAAAAACCGGATTATCACAGTGAAGGTAGAGCTTTGGAAAGGAAAAATTCTTCAGGTAAATAGAATTCTTTCATAATTTTATAGATTTTATGAAGAGGTGTTAAAGAAGAAGATATAGCATGAAGGGTCAGACTCTGTCTCTTTTGTTACTGTACTGTTAATGAAGTTGAAGATTTTTACCTTGTGAATTTGTTATGAACCGTTCTATCATGTTTTATTGAAGAATATTATGAGGTTTTATTCTGTTGATTTGGGGATGAATTTCTGTTGTTAAAATGCATTGAGGATACATGCTCAGTTATTGATGTTGTTTAAGGATTAATGCTTGGCAGTTGAATATTAGTTCTATACTATTTTCATGAACGATGTAAGGCCATGTTCTATTATTTGGATTTCTGATGTTATCTTGGTCGACTGCTAAATATTATGGAGGTGATTCTACAGTGGCGGTTGATGGAGCGGTCAAGTGTTGTCGACTGAAAAATATTACAGAAGAGAGAAGTGACACGGTCATGTTGGACTAGTCGATCAAGTGATTGAAGAGTGATTTTGTGTGGCGGTCGATCATTGATCGACCGACCTTATGTGAAATGCAGGAAGCAGAGTTTTTAAGTGGAAGCAGCTGAACACGGCGGTCGATCATCGATCGTCTTGCGGGAGATTGTGAATCATGATGCGACTGTTTCTGTTATTCTCCCATGCTTCCCTCCCTTTATAGATGACAACTTATAAAGGGTGTTAGGTGAGATTTATGGGGAGAAGTGAATTGTATTTGAGTAGCTTCTGTGATGGAAAATAAAGAGAAGTAGAGAGAGGAGAAGAGAAGAGAGTGTGAGCTCTCTGGTGAAAAGAGGAGAAAGCCGTGGGGGTTCTAGAAGAAAGGAAAAGGTCGAGGAAATAAAGGAGAAAAACAAAAGAAAAAGGAAGAAAGGGAAGCCGAGCAAGGGTCTTGGAGTGTGTGGAGCCGAAGAAGAAGAAGGTGATAGAAGAGAAACAGAGAGTGGAAGGTGTAACATCCCATTTCTATTTGCATTTTTCATAAAATTTTGAACATTTTGAAACTCACTTAAAATATACTTAATTGAAAAACATAAGAGTACGTTACGTGGAATAATAAAAACATTTGTCTATTTTGTAAAACAACACAATTAAAATACTTAAACCATAATAAAGTTTTTATGCCATTTAAACAAATTTTATTCTTTTGAGCCATAATCCACGAGGTCGATCTGCGCATGGTAACACAAGCTTACATCGCATCACACTTCTTCCACGTTCATCTCATTCGGTTCACAATCCATACCTACATCATAGGAGGAATAATGAGTCTATTGCCTAGTAAGGAATATTAATGAAATCTCTATGACAACTCTACATGCATTAATTTGATATATCTGTAAGTTGGGTGAGAGTAATCTCTTCAGTTTCCGAACCCACCACTTGGATTCGTTTTTACGTGAGAGCAACCTCTTCAGTTTCTGAATTCACTAAAAATGAGTCCACTTCACTTACATTTTATTTACTCTTGGATGAGAGCAACCTCTTTAGTTTCTGAACTCATCCCCCATTAAGTGAGAGTAACCTTTCAGTTTTCGAACTTACCCAAACGAGCTATTTTCTACGTGTAAGCAACCTCTTCAGTTTTCGAACCCACGTAGAGAACACCATTTATTATCTTCGTTATTAATCCATGCAATGCATTACGTACAATCCTACTAACATGTCTCTATGAATGTCACACACAGCAGTTCATATATCGCAAATAATATTACAAACAACTAACAAACAATTAACATAATCATGCTTCAACTGGAATTTAACACTAAACGTATTTCTACTAACATTTTATTGATTACTCTAACCATGATACTATACGTTTATTTCTTTATCTTTTATGCATTTATTTTTTTTACATATTATTTGACCATATAAGAAAGATCAACCTAAGGTAGCAATCAACTTAACATGTATTTAGGACACGTACTATTAAACAATTTTTTTTATCATGTTATTATTCTAAACTTTCCATATTTATATTATGCATCCAAACATCCAAATTCGTAGTCTAACATAACTAATAAATTTCCATTTGTAACGACCCGATTTTTGGTAAATCCTCTAAAATGTGTGAAAATTTGAACTTTTGTAAAACCGTTGAAATCTTTTTTAAAACAAATCAGAGTGCAACGCTAAACTAGACCGCTACTAACCTTGCGTTAAACTCGTTATAAAAATCCAATTAATAAAGTGCGGGAGCGTTATAAAATCATTTGTTTAAAACATTGCGAAAGCGTTAATAAATCATTTAAGAAAGAAATACTAAACAATTGAAATACTGCGTTTAATAAATGTAACTGACAATTAAACACCATTTAATTACAACCGTTTACTCATTTCTCTCTTTGCCTAGCCAGCCACGAGTCTCGCGTGTGCAAATCCTTTATCCCTGCTTTATTATCTGATTATCGACTTTTGCATTTACTCCTAAGTCTGTGCATTTCTTTTCACGTACACGTACCTACACCTACACCACAAGTAATACGGGAGCCTAATGGCCCAGTAAAGAAAAAGGTTAATGCAACATGATATGCCTCTCTTTAGTCTTTTTTGGAATGGGGGCTACCCAAACCAATCCTTTCATTAAGTCATTCGTTTGTTCATTACTTTACTTTCGTTCATTCGTTCATTACTCGTACATCGAGCAAAAGATTGGAGGATTGCCTCTGGAATGGAATAGTGATTGGATCTAACCTTTTACTTGCAACTAGAACTCCCGTTCTCGATCAGGGAGGGGCTTTGGCTAGTTACAGACTAGACCCGCTCCCCATCTACCCTCCAACTCCTAATCTCCTTCATGTTCTTTAATATTTTACCTCACTTAATGCATGCATGAGTACCACCTTGGTGGCACTCCCTATTAGTTTCTATTAACATGATGCATGACCATACATTTTCAACATAACATGATGCATGATGCATTATAACATAACATTATTAGAAATTGAAGTGCGCATATAAGTAATTGAAAGCAACTGTAATTGAAAGTGCATATAAAGAATGTAAAGCATATAATAGAAGGAAATAACTGTGCACAACAGAAAACAAGTACAATATCGAATCGAAATAGCGTATGCATACAATTAAAGGGATGGTACAGTAAACATGCAAGTAATTTATTTAAATTAACATGCTTAGGCAATTAGAAGTAGAGACATGCATAGACAAGTAATGGGAACATGCTTGTAAATTGGAAATTCTTATTCTAGTTGATCACGCATGATTTTATTCTAATCAATTAAAACATGCTATAATTAATAGTATAGTTGATTATCCTAATTTATTACATACTCAAGATGGTTACATGCTTTTAGCCTAGATGATTTAAACATGCTTTTATACTAGTTAGGTAATTATACATGTTAATTAAACATGGCATGACTTAGTTAATTAACATGCTGGTTATTTACTAATTAAACATGCTCAATTTCTAATTAATTACTCAAGTAAATTAACATGCTCAATTGCTAATTAAGTTAATCGTTCTAGTTAATTAACGCTGCTAATATTCTAAACATGCTAGCTAGAAATTAACGATAAGTTAGTTAATTAACATGTTTGAGTTGATTAACATGCTTAAGTAATAATTAACATACGTAAGTCTAATTAATTACTCTAGTTCATTGTTTTAGTTAATTAACATGCTCGGTTAATTACTTTAGTTAATTACACTAGTTAATTAAACGCTAGTTAATTAACATGCTCAGTTAATTACTTTAATTAGTTACCCTAGTTAATTAACATGCTGCTTAGTGCTAATTAATTAAGATGCTAAATTGCTAAACATGCTCAACCAGTTAATTGATTTGCATGCTCAAGGGTTGGTTATTACTTACAACTAACTAATTAATATGCTCAACTAGTTAGTTACTTAACATGCTCCAGGGTGTTCTAATTAATCTACATGTTCAAGAAGGATTAAAGATTTACATGCTTACTATCCTATGCAGAACTATTAGTCTAGTTGCTTGAACATAACAGTTATGATTTACACAGAGAAATTTAACCAAATAATAAGAAACAGAACCAACAATAGAGCAACGTACGTATCATGAAAGGAAATATAGCACAAAGTAAATAACATCAGGTAAACTGTAACGTCACAAATTTTTATTTTCCCCAAATTGTAAACCCTAAAATTTTTCCCAAATTGATTTACAAAATTAGGTTTAATTTGGTCGTTATAAACCCTAAATTAAAAAATTTAGTCAATCCTTGGAAATACCAAAACCAATATTTAAGGCAGAAGCATTTCAGGAAAACAGTTACATTCATTAGTAAAATAGTTTAAGTCTATTTATTAGGGTTCATCCTAATTAATTCTATCTCATGAAATAAACTTGTATAAAACAGTAACAAATACGAAACATTTATTTGAAACTTAATTAAGATAGAATTTATTTAAAATTCAAATACAACAAAATTTATTCGAATACCTTTAAAAATATAAATACTAAGTATAGTTTATTTTAAACTAGTAAAACATAAATATGAATAAAATTTATTCTTCTGACCCATCATTGAAATTTCCAATATCTCTCTCAGTATGCTCTTCTACCTCGGGAAAATCCTTGATCAGCCCAAAATCATTTTCTGTTAAAAATTCACCTACATCACAAAGGTAAGTAGTGAGATAAACTCAGTACGTAAAAATATTTATACATAGTTAATTTAATCTCATGTGTTACCGAGTTTCCATGCTTAAAGTTACATACTGGTTAAAATTCATTTTCCAGCCCTATCAAGCTTCAAGCTCTCATTAGCTATCGCAAGGTTTCATGTGTTCAAGCTTTCATTAGCCATCTCAAATTTCCATGTGTTTAGGCTCTCATTAGCCATTACAACATGTTTTCAGTCAATTCTATCAATTTCACACACATATAGTGTAATAACCCGAATTTTTATATTGGAATTTAAAAAAAATAAATTAGAGAATAATTTAGGATATTTGAATTAGTCGAATAATTATCGTGGAATTACCAAAGATGAAATTGTTAGATACAGACTGAACCGGTTGAGTTCGGCTCGATCTAAAAATAGGTGACTCGATTTTAATAAAAAATGAAGAAAACAAATAATGGGATTAAATTGGAATAGATTTTATTTAAAAATGAAGAAAATAAATAATGAGGTTAATTGGAATAATTAATTGGGAAGATTAAATAAATAAAAGGAATGAATTATGAGAAAATGGAAGGAAGAATCGGTTAAGGAAAATGGCTAGGGTTTGAACTAGTTTGGTTTGAATTTAAATGTGATTGGCCGCTGGCCATTTGAGAGAGAGAAGAACAGAGAGGAGTGAGAGAGCGGGAGAGAGACTGGGAATGGGAGAAGAGAACGACGTGAGCTCGGCGAGGCTTGGGCGATGGAGGGGTGCGGTGTCGTGGTGCTGTGGGTGCTCCTCCGCGGTGGATGGCTGGTCGCAGCTCGGTGAACAACAGGTTGCCGCAGCTAGGGCTCGGGTTTCACTTCGCGGGATGGATCGGTGAGGCATCGGACTGCGATGCTTCGTCGATTGTCGGTGGTTGGTGACACACTCGGCTGCGATGGAACGACAACGACAAGCAATCTGCAGCGCTTGGCAATGCCAGAGGGGCGAACGACAGTTCTTGCTGGGAATCGGATGGGGCAGTTTGTTTGAGCTAGACCGGACCGGAGCTGGTTCTTCCAGCTGCTCCTCCTCTGGCTGGCTTTCCATGTGGAGCTTGGTAAGTGGACCACTTTCCTTGAATTGTGCAATTTATCCTCCAATTTTCTGCGGATGTCTCCTCCTCGGGTATAAGGGAATGGCAGTGGTGATAGGATGCAAGGGAAAGAGTAGTTCTATAGTTGCTCTCGGGTGCATTGTGATGGGCTCTCTGAAGAATTGGAGAGTGGTGGCCGTGAGATAGAAAGTGAAGGTGGAGGCTACTCTGGATTGGCAGTGAGCTCCTGAAGAAATTGTCAACTCTTTGGGTCTTCTAGTGTACAGGATTGAAGTGAGGAGAAGTGTAAGGAGTATCCTTCTTGGGTACTCAACAGGTATGATGACTTCTGATGTGATCCTGAAAACCTACAAAGACAACGATTCATTAAGAGGCATTGGAGGCCGAACGACTAAAGCAAGGATAAATAAGATGAATGAAAAACATCAACTTTTTGAGGAAGAAATCCAACAAAAGATTCAAAGGAGAAAGATGATGAATTACATTCATCTATCATTCAAATATTTTCGGGTATTCTTCAAGATGAAGCATATGTGGAAAATCAAGCACAAGATTGAGAGACATATGGTAAAATGCAGAATTGTTGATTCGACCTCTGAGCACTATTTGGCCCTTACGACGAATTTACGTATTCTATATGGAAAAGTGTTCTTCACAAATGTTGTAGCTGACATCTCAAGGTTTCCATAATGGGCTGAATTGTTAAATTTAGAGTTTGTTTGCTATGTTAAAAGGTCCACGAACAGAGACCTATGATTCTGTTTAAGAATTCCAATTTCACTTACCTGGATTCGAGGCCCAAATCAATATGAAGACCAACTTATGTTGTGGCCCAATGAGTTCTTACAAGATATCACTCAAATAAGCTTTCAAAGGATTAATTGGTTTGCTATTTTTAAGATTCAAAGATTGAAGATGAAGGCCCACCTAAAGAAGTGGATCGAGCACATGCCGAGCACATGTCGAGCACATGCAAAGCATGTGTCATTAATTAGTTAGATCTTATCTTATTTTATCTTATTTTGAATTAGTTTTCTTTATTTTATTATGATTAGATCTACTTTATGTTTAGTTTATAAAAGCACCTTAGGGAACAATTGTTAAAGAAACCTTTTGACAAATTGAAATTGAGAGCTTTTTCTTTTTTGGGGAGATTTCCTTCTCTTGAGTTTCTTGCGAAGATCTTGATCTCTTCAAATGGATCTTGAAAGATCGAACTTTTGATAGCTTTGGTTCTAGCCGAAGGTTTGGTTAGGGTCAAGCTCCTCTTCGGAATACTCCGGTTCTAGTCGACAAGTTTGGCTAGGGTCGTAGTTCCACCTTTTTGATCTTGAAATCGTGAGACGATCCATCTAATTCCGCAGAAGTTGTTGGGTCTAGGGTTCGTATACCCTAGGTTCGCATCAACTTCTCTCTCAACTCTTGTGGAATTCCTTTGATGTTGCCTTGGATGTTGGGTTGGGATTTTGTTATCTATTCGGTTATAGTTTTGATAAAAGAAGGATATTAACAAAGAAGTTCTGTGTACTTGGATATGTTTTCTGTGATGGGTTTTATTGATGAATCATCTGAAATTATGCCTCTGTTGCAATATAATGCCTATGTTGATAGTCAAAAACATCCTGTTGGTGTTGTTGTACCTTCTTTGGATGTTGTCTACGCTGTCTTGGTTATTATCTGTGATGGTGGGTATTATATTGCCGAATATTGGATTTGGTTACTTACTGTGAAGCTTTAGTTTGATTATTGTTGATTATAGATCTGTTGAAATGTATTCTGTTGCCACTGAAAAGTTAGAGATGACTAGTATTTCACTTTCTGAGGCTTAATTATAGGATGACATGTTAATTGTTATTAGTTGGGTAACGTTGGTTATTGCTAGATGTGGCTGTGAAATAGCTGTTTGTCCAAAGACAGAGGATTGTGAAAAGTGAATAATATTCTGTACGTCATTGTTGGCTATAAGTCTTGAATGCTTAATGATATATGAAGATGACTTTATAAAGTATTCACTCGATAATTTCATGTTAAAAATATGCATTAAATGGTTCTCTACTCTGTTGTGGGAAATATGGATTTATGATAAAATACTATTTGGTTTTGTAAAGTTAATTTATCCTGTCATATTGATAGAATGAGCAACATTGTGAGGTTTGCTATGCCATTGTCCATATGCAAATAGTGAAAGTGATGAGTCCTAGAAGTAAGATTAATAATACGTGATTTAAATGGTTTTGAAGGTACGAAGAAGAGTAAAGATGCAAAAATGTGCTATGGACACTAGGTAAGTTGATACTTACTGTGTTTTGGTCTTCAGACCCTACATCGCAAGAATTATGATTGTATGCTGTGTGTTTACTAGATTTAGGTTCTTTTAATGATATATTTACTAGACATTTATAGCATCATATAGGGCTGTATGTATTCACGAACATATTGCATGACATAATTAATATATATATATAAATAGGTGTGTGGGGGTTCGAGTGATCGGTGACACTTCCATATGGTAGTATACTCCCACATAGGGAGCGGTGAGATGAGAGTTAGCTACGTGGAAGCTAGGGTTCACCTTTACCCCGTTCTGAAACCCCCAACGTCTTTAACCAAAGTGAGGATACCGGCATGTGGAATACCCCCAATGGATATATCTCCCCATCGGAGTGAAATGGTTCAAGCACATGACCCTGGGAGTATTCCATCCTGACTTCCAGAAGTGATATGGTTCTGTTCTGTAATGCATTGTATGATCATGCATATCATGTGCATTGCATTTCTTTTAGCACTTACTGAGCATTAGGCTCATTAGTTAGGTCTTGTAATGTAGGTACGTACGAGAAACAGGTGAATAGGTCAAAGACAGTTGATGAAGGATTTGTATGGGTGGATCTTGTGGCTGGCTGGGCTAAAGAGTTTAAAAGGGTATTTATATGTAAAAAGTGTTTGTAAATTATTTAATATTCTTTAATGTTTTGTTTTAAATTTCGTTGCGTTTCATAAAAGGATTTTGTTACGTGTTACTGCAATTGATAAATGTTTTAAGTAAAAAGTTTTAACGCTCGAGTTTTATAAAAGAAAAGTGTTACTATGATTTTGTAAAAAGAAAAGTTTTAAATTTCATGCGATTTTAAAGCAAATAAAAACCGGGTCGTTACATACAGGATGACCTATCAATTTTTATCTTTATTTACTCATATGTCAATATCTAGTCATGCTTTCATTGTTCAAAATATCGTAAGTAAAATAATATAATAAAGCTGCAAAAGAATTTAAATAAAATTTTACTTTGTGATGTAGGGCCAATCGCCAAAATGTTGAAAACCATATCTTTACTTACCTGGCTTTTGAGAAAATAGAATTTTAGGGTTTCCGTAGACTCCGAATATTTTAGCCTGCCTAAGGAATAGATGTGGTTAAATTCCTTAAAAAAGAAATATAATATTCCTTGGAAGAAATTGGGTAGAAATTCCTTACCAATAAAATCCTTAAATGGATCGAAGATGAATTCGGGTCGGGTTTGTTTGATAAGCTGGACCGATTATGTTTGGTTTCGTCTGACCGATTCGAGTTGGTTGAATTGGACCAGTTTGGTTTGGCTGAGCTGGACCGGTTCGGTTTGCTGAACTGGGTTCGGTCCGGTTCACTTAAACTGGATTGGTTTGGCTGGCTTCTTTTCCAAAACCCAATTCTGCTCTTCTTCACTAACTGCGTCTTCCTCTTCATGATCTACACTTCTTCTTCACGATTTTGCAATGGAGACAGAGTTCCAAGAGGCAGAGAGACACTACTGTCGTCGCTGAAGACTTGTCGCCAGAGAGAGGAAACTTCGTCGCACTAGAAGGAAGCTCGTCGTGGCTTCGGTAGAGGACGATTTTGGCTGGGCTTGGTTTACGGAGGAAAATCTTCGTCGGGAGAGTTGACAGACATGGATGGAAGAGACTTTGGGTTTGAGAGGTGAATTCCTTATTCTCTTCAACCTTGATTTTCGAATTTCCCTCAACAACTTCAGAGTTGTTAAGTTTCGAAAATCCAGTTTAGCTCGAGTTCCTCACCGAGTTGGAGAAGTTTTGAAAATAAAATACAAATTAGGGTTGGGTAATTTGTTGGACTTGCTATCTGGTAAGAAAAATTCAAAATTTGATTTCAAAATTGGATAGAATCTATAAGTTAGGATTCTAATTCAAAATTTGAAAGATAAACAGTTAGGATAGAAAATCTAATTTGAATTTCAAAAAAATTTCTAAACCCTAGTTTTTTACATAAACACTATAAAATATGGTCATCCTTGGTCATCCTCAATAAAGTATTGATAACAGAACTAACAATAAAAGAAAGTCACAAAACTAACAGCAAGAGACAAAGTTATTAACGAAGGAAATCTACAGAGCATCACAAATAAGGCACTTAAATCACACAACCATTAAGGAAATATCACAGAATTACAATGAAACTATAAAACACTAATGTAAAACTCACGCACTCTACTTTTGGGTAGGGCCACCACTGGCCAAGACACACCCAAATCCTTACCTCAATTCTTTATTGCGTGTTCGCTCTTAATCGCTATCCTTTTTCTCTTTTTGATACCTTCACAATTAAAACATCTACTAATTACGACTTATAATTTTCATTTTCTTTTCGTATTCAAACTGGTATCAGAAATTCTAAGAACTTCTTTGACATCTAAACGGAATATAACATTTCTCAACTTAACTATCAGTAGCTTATACATTTCAAGGAAACATACGTCCAATATTTTTCCTCAACCATATAACAGTTTCTCTAGAATTGATGTTCAAGCATTACATGAAGACAGACTCATGAAATCTAAAAAATGAAGGAAACCTCACCTTCTCGGCCTTCAGAAGAAAATGCCCGAGAGACTTCCCTCTTTGCCGACCTCCTCCTCTTTACATAGCTAAACTCTCCAGCCAACAAACACTCTGCCATTCCAGAAGGCAGAGTGTTGCACTCCGCATGCCCGACAGTCCCTGCCCGATTCCATTCAGCTTTTCAGAGACTGTCCCTTCACGTGGAGTACGATTCACAGCTGGAAGGGATGTGGGGGTTGTCAGTCGATCGACTAGCACCCAGCAGGAACCGGCAATGGACCAATTCGGACTGAACTGCAAGCCGGTTGATCATTGATCACATTGGACCGATCGATCATGATAGACCGATGCCATTGAAAAATGCTGAAGTCTAGTTTTTATGTTGTTCTGGCTGATTGCTTGTGGTTAGTCATCAATCGACCGGTCCCACTTGAAATTTCGACAGAGAGAAAAATGTGAAATCCTAAGGTGGCGATATTTCTGTGATTCCTCCACATGTCCTCCTTTACAGATGACAGTTTATAAGGAGCGTTAGGTGAGATATATTGGGGATAAGTGATGCATATGGAGGAAGCTCTTCGGATATAATAAAGAGAAGGAAAAGCAAGGAGAGTGAAGAGCTCTCTAGGGAAAATTCTGAGCTGCTATAATTGAGAGAAAGACAGAGTGAGTGAGAGAGTCTGTGGAGAGAGTTCTCTAGAGAAGAAAGAATATGGTCGAGAGGAAAAAAGAGAAAGAGAGAAAGGAGGAAGGAGAAAGCTGAGAGAAAGAGAAAGATAAAGAAAGAGAGGAGGTGACGGAGCTCCTGGAAGTAAAGAGGAAGAAGAAGAAAAAAGAAGAAAAGGAAGAAGCAGAAGAAGAAGGTGAAGGAGAGTTTTCTCTCAGGTAATGTAGAGTTAACTTCTTGGATTTATGGATTTATAAAGTGGTTTAAGCTCTCTGTTTCTTTTTGCTCGATTAATGGATTTGTGCTTAGTTGTTTTGATAATGCTCCCAGTTGTTGGATGATTTTGAAGAAGTGATAATCTGCTGAATGATAGTTTGTAATGGATATGTCAATAAAGGGATTCTGTCATCTTTATATAGATTTTGCTTTGATGAAAGCATGTTGTAAGGAATGCTTTATTGGGTTGAGTATACTGCCATATATGTATGTTAGCATGTTAATCCTAGTTATTGTTATGTTTGTTAGTCACTGCTATGTTTTGCTGTTTAAGTTGGAATATGTTAACTGTTTGGATAAAAGATAAAAGAATATGCTCTGTAACTTGGAAATGGTTCTTTGTTTAGTTACTGCTTCAGTAGAAATAATTAAGGACATTGATGTGATCTGGGAAAGCTACAAATGCCAAGGTCCAATAGGAGGCATTGGATATGTAAAAAATAAAGTTTCAAAGAATATCAAGGAGTCATTCAAGGTCAAGCATAGGTGGAAGTTCAAGAGCAATAGAAAGACTTTCCAAAACTGTCCACTTTCAGACCTTTCAGACGTGTTTGAATATTTGGGCATCATAAACGATGTCATTACAAAATGTGGTCTTCCTCAACATTGTAGCGGACGTCCTAAGCTTTCTAGAATGGGTTGGATCATTAAATTCAGAGTTCATTTGCTATGTTAAAAGTCCACGGAACAGAGAGCAATGATTAAGGAAAGTCCAAGTATCCAAACTTGGAGACCAAAGAAATCACAATATGGAAACCCTCCAAGTGGCCAAGTACCAACATGGATAGTTACCAAATACATATAGTTTTGGAGAAGAAGAAATAAAGATGTTAATTAAATATTATGATGAAGATCCAATGGTGGAAGTCAATGTGCTAACTAGAAGGACAAAGAATAAGGAAATTTTGGGACCGGATTTTCTGCGCACAAATATTGTTATGGCAATTTAGGGATGCTCCTCACTTCCAATGGCTACGTGATCTTCATACCAAATAAAGAAGACATCTTAAACTTTCCATAGACACTAAGATCACAAGATTTGGAGATGATTTGGGCATTCAAAATGGATTTCGAAAACTGCTCAATTTCCAGCAAGGCTACTATGTGCGGAACCCATATCTAAACCCTAAATTTAACCTAATTTGAATATGTTATGTATGGAAGCTAACCCTAGCCAAATATAGGGTTTCCTAATTGTTATATTATTTTAGTAGTCTATAAAAGCATATGTAAGGTGCCTCATTAGAGGATGGATATTTGAAAAAAAAACTTGTGTGGTTGTGAGGTTTTCCTCTCTTTTTCTTCTTTATGAAGAACTTGGTCTCTTCAAGCCTCAATCTTGAAGGATCAAACTTTTGATAGCTTTGGTTCAACCAACCGGTTTGGTTAGGGTCAAGCTCCTCTTCTTATAACTTTGGTTGACAGGTTTGGCTAGGGTCAAGTTCCTTTCTACAATTTCTTGATTCGATCAACGATTCGTTGTCTAATTTCGCGTTTGTTGTTGGGTCTAGGGTTCTTTAATACCCTAGGTTCACATCAGACATGCTATGAGTTGTTTTATGGATTGTAATAAATGGGTTTTGTGAAGCATTTACACTTGGATATATTATTCTGTTAGTGGTAATGTATGATTAAGGGATGGATCGGTAGTTGTATATGGCCATAGTGTTTGGTGCTATATTGAACAGTGTACTGTGCAGCTTAATGTTTATGAAATGTTAATTGGTTGTTGAGCTTCACTGTTGGTTATTAAGTCTAAATGATGGGAGCTGTTAAGCGTCTAAGTTGGATTTGGGTTAAGAACTCTATTAAGTAATGAATAATGAATAATGGTATAAATGATGTTGAGATTATTAAGCTATGATTATTGATGATAAATGTTACTGATTTTTTGAAGGTATTGAGAAGGAAGAAGAGTATTAAATTGCCTTAATGACTGCCAGGTAAGTGATACTGCTTGTGTTTTGCCGAAAGGCCTACATCGCAAGGTTAGGATTTGTATGTTGACTGTGTTTATCAGATTTATGTTCTTTAAATTAAGAAGGTTAATAGTGATCATGCTATTATTCGAGGATGTATTGCTATTGGTTTGAGGATGTATTGCTATTGGTTTGAGGATGTATTGTTGTGTGCTGCTTGTTGTTTTAATAATGTCTTTATAGATTTAAGTTCGTTAAGTTAAGGATTTTGATATTAAGCATGCTTTGAGGATTAGACTCAGGATATATGCTTTGAGGATTTTATTGAGGATATAGAACTGTATGCATTTAAGGGCATTCACGCATCATGGCTTTCAAAAAGTTACAAAAATGGTTTTAAGCATATGTTTTGAAAAGGAAATGAAAATGGAAACGAAATGTGAATAAACGTAAATAGACGTTTTTTAGACCAGTAAGAAAAGCCCGACACAGAAACAAAAGAAATGTAAATAGAAGTTTGAAGCTGTGAGGTTGATTCAGCCACTCTTCCTTGTCAAATTTAGACATCTCCAACACATGTCAAGATATAGTAAAGTTAAGATCAAGAAAACGGTAAAGGAAAATGGGAAAACAAAAACAAAAAAGGGAAACAAAAAAGGGACTAAAATGTAAAAGATAAACAAAAACGAAAACAGAAAATTGCATACGGATTTTAAAAGTTGCACGTGCATTCATATTTTATATTGTTTAGTGAGTCTTAGGCTCATATTTTAAGTCCTGTGATGTAGGTATATACGAGAACAGGTTAATGAGCAGTTGATGAAGGATTTGCACGCACAGATCTTGTGGCTGGCTAAGCTAAATGATTAAAGAGAAATGGTTTGTAATGAGTTTTGTAAAGTATTTAAATTGTAAAAGAAAAAGAAGTTTATTTATTGTATCCTTAAATGTTTTTCTTTATTCATAAAGTCTTCCGTCGTGTTTTATAAAAGGTTTTTAAGAAAAGAATTCTATTTATCGTTTTAAAGGGTTTTAATAATGAAAAATCTTTCGCTACGCAAAAAGTTTTAATTTTACGGGATTTTCAAATACAAATCTCTTGTAAAAATTACATATTTTAAATGTAAGGAAAAATCGGGTCGTTAAAAATTTGATAGTCCTAGTAGAATCCATTGGATTAGATGAGATAGTGAACGTTACGGTTAGGGTTCAAAGTTCACTGAGGAAATCGCTGAGAGAGTAATGTGTTCATTTCAGAGCGGAATGTGAATTTATATACTTAGGCAACAGAAGAAAATGACTTACTTTCCGCTGCGGAAAACTACTCTTTCCACTCTAACTAGGAGTGCCATAGATTAGAGCTTACTTTCCGTAGCAGAAGACAAGTTTTCATTGCAAAACGAATAGTTTTTGTAGTAGACTAGCGGAACAAATATTTTTTGTTGCGGAAAGCAAGTCTTCCAATTAGGACTACTTCATCATGTACAAGTTTACTGTGAAAAGCGAACCTGTTTGCTGCAAAAAAGAAATTGAAATTTTTAATGAAAATTGTGACAATGATGTTTGCTCCATTCATTTTCTATAGTTCAGTATTTTATTTGTAAAAGAAAATTATTTAGTAATTTTTTTATCAGTCATTTTATAGTTCAGTGGTTATTTTGTTAATTTTTCTAAATTAAATTAACAAAAAGGGATGGAGGAATCTTTTTGGCAATAATTTTAAGAAAATGTGATATTACACTTCACAATTTTTTGTCAAAGGGGGCTTGAAATGTCCATTAGACACCATAATAAATTAAAAAAACAAAACCATATAAACATAGCAAATGTACGTATAAGACAAGAGTGAGGATAAGAAAAGGAATGGTTGAAAATCTAGAGCCTTTCAAAAAAGACTCAGAGCCAGATACTAACAAAAGCAAGGAAAATCAATCAATCAATCAATCATATGTAAAAGCGTCTCGGCTCTCACCCACTTATCCCACCCACGCAAGCAAAGCAATCCGAGTCTGCTGGTTTCCTTTTTCGATCACCGTCTGTTTTATGCCATTTCAATCACGTGGGCTGCGTTCAACTCAACACCTTTATATTGGTTTTTATTCAAATAAAATGTCTCCTACTATTTCTTGGTTTGTCCGGTGGATGCGGTTTCATTAGTCCACAACTTTATGGTTCAACTTTTCTGTAATATATTACACATAGGGAGTCATGAAAAAAATGAGAAATGATTTGACTCTTGAAACGATCTCCGTTCAATCTTAGAAAAATTTAAAACCAAATAGAAGCCAAAAGTCCATAAACTTAGACTTGACATGTTGGTTCAACAATAAATCAATCCAAACTGACTTGCTAGACAAGATTGAACCAGCCTAAATTGTACCAAACCGAATGGACCTGGACAGGATCAAGCCAACCTGAATCAAACTTGGCCCAAACCAGACTAGTTCTATAGAGCCGACTCTATTGGTTGGCCGAATAAGTTTTGAGGCTTGAAATGATATTGGGTTTTCTTGGATTTTTGGATACTTGAACTTTTGTTAGTGGTAGGCTCAGTTGAGGTAGTAGAAGTTTATTTTTATGTCCAATATTGTATCATTTTCTAAAATATTATTTTGAGACATGTTCTCATATAAAATGACGTGTCTATTTTATAGTTTGTCATTTTTTATATTATATATGTATTTTTCACTAGACATATTTTTATTCGAGTATGTACATTCATTCTAATTGATCATCTTAGTTGTGTGAATCAAGTTTGATCGACCCATTTGAGAGTCTTGTGCTTGTTACGCACATTCGACCATTGGAAGATGTGTTTGTTTGTTGTTAGCTAGAATAATGAGACATCTATACGTGCTATGTCTCTGAGCACAAAACCCTAAATATAAATAGGGTTGTTCGTGGCTTTTGCGATCGCTAAGTATCGCCACTATTATTAATTATGCCTATTTTCTATAAAATTTATATATTAGAGGTTTATTTTATGTATGTACCACATTATAGTGAATTGTTTTAAAACTTTCCCTTATTGTAGACTTTGTACTAAGTTTCATAAAATATTTTATATTGGTATGCTCATACATTTTTCTCACCCTATTGCTATCGCTACTGAGTTTTGTTGACTCACCACAAATGACTACCCTCTTTCATGCATTATTCTAAGAGATCATCAGTTCCCGCCGCAGGAGTAGGCTCTCTGAATTATATTATAATTTTATTATTTTTCTTCGAGAGTTTATTTTTGTGAGGTTAGATTTTATTAGATACTATCTCTCTTAAACTTTTATTTTATTTTTATTTTTAGCATAGTTATTTTGTGAACATGTATTGTCAATTTATCTTTGATGTCATTATTAAACCTTCGGTTTAATCAAGATATTTTGAACCATAATTTTATTTTCTTTATTTTAGTCTTTCGCTACTATTTAAAATAATTAAAGATAAGGTGAGACGATTCAGACTATTTTCGAGCTGGATCATTCTTCATTTTATCTCAGACCTCGTTAAGAGCGTGACAACATATTTATACTCGAACAATTGCATGAGCACAATAAACATCAACTTAGCTCACAAGTCAAGCAAACACAAAATCCATGATTGGTATATATAATAATAAATACATGCATAAAGTAGATGTGCAAAAAACCATATTTATGTAATAAAGTATAAATCATTCATTTATAACATTTGGCAAAATGAAAAATGGTAAAACTGGTGTTTGGAATAGTAAGGAACCATTAAGTTTTGTAGCGAGTTGCATTGATTTTTTAATAAGGTTGAACAGACCCGCCAAAGGAAGAAAATGAGTGAAATAACATGTAGTTTCCCTATTTCAATAACTACATGTCGCTTGGAAATATTTATGTACTTTCCTATTATTGTTGTACTTAATCTTTGAAATATTTGTTTCTCGAAATTTTTTTATTTCATTCTTGTAAGTATATTTTGTGTTTGTTATACATGCAAAATAAAATTAAATGAATTTTATATTTGAAATTAATTCATTTTCATATATTACGGAATTATATGAGCAATTTAGTAAATTAATTTAAATAACAAAAGATTCACATAATTTTGGTTAATTATTAAGTAGACACTTTAATTATACGAAATTATATATAAATTTTTTAAGCTCATCTTATAATATTTATTTTGATTAATTATATGAATATGATAGATTTTATTTAAGGTGAATTTCTATTATATTTTTATAATTAGTTATGATAAAATATCAAAATATATTTATTAGTCTACCCACATAAATTAATAAATGAACATAGTTTGATAGTTATATACATATAAAATTGAGTTCCAATTAATGTTGGCTCTAAAACACCGTTTATGTTGCGAAAAAGTTGAAAATCCCATTTACACATATGCATGTGAAGATGCCCTATGAGGAAAAGATATAATTTACAAGAGAAGAAAATAGACTTAAAAACTAGTAGTAGATATTTCATTGAATATGTTGAGAGATCTAAGAGTTATTGTAACACCCCCAAGTTATAGTAGATATGTCTAATGTTTGTAGCAGTGAGACGTCTGCGAAGGAAATGTATACATGGCGGACAAAGAATGACGGACAATGCAAAAGACTTGGTATCCATGGAAGCATTGGTATCCGCGGGAGCATTAGTGTCTACGGGAGTGAAATGTTCGCCAAGGAAATGAATACGTGGCAGACAACTATTGGTGTTAATGCAGAAAAGTACGTGTTTGCAAAAAGGAATGTGTACATAGAAAGGAATGTGTCTGTGAAAAGGAATGTGATTGTAGAATGGACAACGTCGTATGAAAAGGAACGTATGCATGGAAGGAAGTGCATCTGTGGCAAAATGGATGATATTGTATTATGATGAGGAACACCATGGAAGGGATTGCGTCAGTAGAGAATAAGTGAAGGGAAGAAAATATCATCATTCAGATTGAGTATCCGCTAATGACTAGGGTATGCAGAAAGGGACAAATCTGCAGTAGATAATAAACGCGAAAAAAAAGACATCATCGTTCGGATTGAGTTTCCGCTAATGAGTAGGGTCCGTAGAAAGGATGAATCTGTAGCAGATAAGTAAAACGAGAAAACGTCATCTTTTGGGTTGAGTATCTACTAATGACAAGGAACCACAAAAAAAGACGAATTCGCAGGGGATAAGTAAAATGAGAAAAACATCATTGTTTGGATTGAAGTACACTGAAAAACAAGTATCCACATAAAGGAGTGTTGTAATGTCTCCAATCCTCCTAGTACAATATTGTCCTCTTTGGGCAGAAGCCTATATGGTTTTATTCTTGGGGTTAGCCCAAAACGCGTTATAGTAAGTAGAGTGGAGATGATGCGAACCTAGGGTATACGAACCCTAGACCCAACAACTTTTGCGGAATTAGATGGATCGTCTCACGATTTCAAGATCAAAGGGTTGGAACTACGACCCTAGCCAAACCTGTCGACTAGAACCGGAGTATTCCGAAGAGGAGCTTGACCCTAACCAAACTTGTCGGTTAGAACCAAAGCTATCAAAAGTTCGATCTTCCAAGAATCCACTTGAAGAGATCAAGTTCTTCGCAAAGAACTCAAGAGAAGGAATCCTCCCACAAAAGCAAAAGCTTCAATTTTCAATTTGACAAAAGTTTTCAACAATTGTTCCCTAAAGTGCTTTTATAAGCTAAACATAAAGTAGATCTAATCCTAAGATAAACTAGGATAAAATAAATTCAAACATAATTTAAAAAAATAACTTAAAATAAGATAAGATCTAACTAATTAATAGCATGTGCACGACATGTGCTCAGTAACTAATTAATGGCATGTGCAGGGCATGTGCTCGGCATATGCTTGCATGTGCTTGAAAATGTCTTCCCAGCCCATTTATGTTTTTGAGCCTGTATTTCCTCTATTACGTCATCTCCAATGCTTAACAAGTTTATTGTTCTTGGTTCATGGATCACAAACTCTTTCTCTTGTATTTCCGTCACTAAAAATTGAAGTTTTTCATTCATCTTCTTTGTCCTTGCTCTAGTCATTGGGCCAAGTCTCTTAACAGATCTTAGTCTTCGTGTGCTACTTGGATCACATCAGGAGAACTCTTGTAATACCCCGATTTCTTGCAACAAAATTAATAAGGATAAGTGAGAAAGTAATTGGGGTGTAATTAGATTATTTGGATAATTATTGAAGATTTATTAGAATGAATTATTAGAAGTGGTTAAGTGACAATATTGGTTAGTACTATTTGGGGAATAAATTAAAAAGGAAGTAATTAAATAAAGAAAAAATTAATTAAATTAAATTAAAATAAAAATAATAAAAGAAAAGAAATGGAAACGTGACGTTTTGGTCGCGGCAGAAGTAAGTTGGACCTGTTGAATGCTACAATCGACCGGAGATGTCCGGTTGACTGTAGCTGTTGACCGGTGCCACACGAAATCGTGAGAATCCAATTTTTCGTTGCTCTAGTTGACATGAACAGTCGACCAGGATGTTGCCCACTCTCGAACAATTTCCCAAAAACCCAATTAATTCAATGGTGATTTCGTGAATTTCCTGAAGCGATAACATATTTTTAGGTGGCAATTACAGTGGACTTTGGGTGCCTCCTGATCAATAACACATTTTAGGTGGCAATCACTCAGTGGACCTCTATCTTAATAAGGGTGGGTGTCTGTCTGCCAATTACCCTTCCCTAGAGTCTCCTTTCATGCCTTAAAATGTGGAAGGCAGGTGTAATGACTCAGTTTATTATTACCTTTAAAAATCGCGTGAAATTTAAAACTTTTCTTTTCTTTTATAAAACAACGAAAATCTTTATTAAAATCTTTTAAGTTGTAATCAAAGTTCTTTTCTTAAAACCTGATCGTTAAAATATTTTACTTAAAACACGTTACTTAAATCTTTATAAACAACGGAACACTATAATTATAAAATCTTTTTTCTCAAAACGTAGCGGAAACATAAACTATTCATTTGAAGGATAGTAATTAAACTATTTACTTATTATTTACAAAACCTTTTCTCTTTTACATTCTTTTAACCTAGCCACCCACGAGACCCGCTCGTGCATATCCCTAATTAACTGCTCTTTCACCTATTCTTGTGCGTGTACCTACACCACAAGCAAACTGTGAATCTAAGGCCCAGCAAGAAAATGAGATGCAATATGATCTACCCAAATTGTTTTTTACTCACGATTCTATACATTAACTCATACATTGAGCTGGGACATTGGAGGTTCCGTCGCAGGGAGAATGGCCTCTAGTAGGCATCTAACCCTTGGGTAGACAGTCTCTTGCCACCTGACAAGGGAAAGGAATAATCTCGATTCTTCCCGGTTACAATCCGAACCACCTCCCCAACCTCCAATTCCCCTTACATTCATTTTCTTTATCCATTTTTCTCTCACAAATGCGTATGAATACCAACCCACACGTGACGTTCCTAATGGTTTCTATTATCATGATGCATGTCAATGCAGCACAATAAATCACAACAATATATCAATATCATTCAACGGGAAATGTAACGATATAATCAAAGCAAGTCCAAGCCAACAATCAAGAGTAATTTAACAACCTATACTACTAAGCAACATAATAAAATATGGTGATCATGGGTAATAACCCAAATGACGAAAACTAACAATCTAAATATCTAAGAACTATCATGAGGCAATATAAGGTAATTTGAACTATCATAGCATGATTTTGAATAGAAAAACTGCAACAAGGCATTCAATATGATGATGAATAATGGCGTGCTTTAGCATGAAGCGATATTTAACAAAGGAATAATTCAAAGCTACCCAAATAGAAACTAACGATTCGTATTATTGACAACGAAGCACTATAAGGTGGATTGCAAGGCAACGTATTAAATACGGTAGTTAATCATTGGCAGAAGCATGCTTATTAAATCAGTAAATTGACAACGGGAGATGATCATAGTCGTAGTGAATCAAGACAACATACTATCGAAAAAATAAGTAGCCGAACAAAGTATAATCATGCTTATAATTGGTAGATGCTTTATCCGAAAATAATTGCACATAGGAATAAACTCAAGCAGCAGAGTCTATAAGCATTCAACAACCAGGGAACTAACAACCAATTTATTAGTTCCATTACAACAAGGAAAATAATCACAAGGAACCAGTGAGCGATTCACAATAGAGGGATTGCTAGACATGCTTGACAGTTAAAGAAAAACAATAGCAATTAACTAGTAGAGAAATAAATTGAACAATTACTGACAGAGATGCTTGGCTTGGATGTTTACTGCAACAGTTTAGTACAATTAACAAACAGTAGGGTATCTAGGATATACAACTAACACGTGAGAGTTAAGCTAATGATGCTACCCTAAATAATAAGCCAGAGAACAATATTACTTTAATTCACAGATTATGTGTTAACCATGAAACATTAGATAATATTATCCAACAAATTAATCAAGAGCAATAGAGAAGTTACCTACCATAGAGAACTAAACATGCTATTTAGAATTTAAGATCAACCTAACCACTGATAACTTCCAGCCAACCAACCAGAGGGGAAATCAAAATCCAGCCCACAATTCATGCTTCACATAACATGGAACTAAATCATAGTTCAAACGTCTCATATCAGAGGCTAACTAAGCAGAGACTAACATTGCATAATCGGCCAATTAACCAAACCAGGAGCAGGAGTATCCAACAGAAGCATTATCAAGAATCATCCAGAATACAAACATTATCAATAATGAAGAAGGACTCTGCTTGTGGTGTAGTGCCTCCACTGGCCACAACACTACTCATTTTCTTACCTCACAACAGTTGAAGACTCACAACACAGAAAATAGTAGCAGCAGAGAACGTCCACCACAGAATTCACAGTTCACAGCACACTCACGGCTCACCAACACACACAAAGCACTAGTACTAATCTTTCCCTCATTCACTTCTCAACTCACAATAGGATTTTTGCTAGAAGAAGACACTCGACTCACCACACACAGTCACAACACACAGCCATGAGAATTATATAACTTGAGACCATCACCCGTCCATCCATTTAGGTAGAGAGACTACCAGCAGATGTGAGGGATTGATGGAAAATTGCCCATACCAAGGGAGGAGGTCCAGTACGGTGACGCCACGTGGAAAGCTTCCTATCTTCTCCAGAGAAAAGGAAAGCATCGGGAGAAGACAAGGAGAATGGTGGCAACTAAAGCTGCAATTTTGTTAAAACCAAACTTTTCGGTTGGGAAGGCAACCGAATTGTCAACCGCACGGCGACTGAAAACCCAATTTTGCCACGGTTTTGCGTTTGTAGTCGGATCTTGCGACCGTGTTCCAACCGATGATTTGACCACAAAATGAACGAATTTGACAGATTCAAAAACATGTTATTTTTCGGTCGCACATCACGTCCGTACCGTCGACGCATTGCCTCCAAAACCATAAAACGTAATCTGGAATGCATTTCGGACGCAAACCTCGACTGCGTCTTCGACCACAATGTCATTAAAAACCCAAAATGTAGTCTCTAATGCATTTCATACAAGAAGCCCGACCATGACCCGGACCGCCCGGCGATCGAAAACCCGAAATGCACATTTTCCTTTAAAAATTTATACTTTAATCATTCAACAATATTTTCAATACATTTACATGGTATTATTTCGAAAAAATATCGTCCCACAATATAATACATTAATTTCACAAAATTCATTACATTATATAAACAGAGAAAAATTATCGAGGTATTACAGTAGGCCTTCTAGCTATTTCTCATCTTTATAGAGTGCATCAAGAGAGAGAGAGAGGTAGTGTGAGAGAGAAGAGGGAAAGTGAGCAGAGGGAAAGTGCTGTTGGGTCTCTAGAGGTGAAGTTCAACTGTGAAGAAATCTCCAACGTGTGATAAGAATTAGGCAAGTCGCGTCCGGAGGAGGCATACACCACAACACAGTGTGTTTGAGTTAATTTTTTTAATTCTCTTCTAAATAATATTTCCTTGACTCATAAACTCTTGGCCATGACGCATTGATTTAATTTCCTATATTAATTACCTACTGCTAATAAATTGTAAATTGTTAAACGTAATAAACGTAAAATGATAATTGTAAATTGTTAATTATTAATCGTTAATTGATAATCTTTGATTCTCTACTATATGTTAATTGTTGTTAGTTATTAGTTCAACTTGCCTCCGATTTTAATTCCCTATCATTTTATTATTCATGCATTTTAATTAGTTATTCATGGTATTCAATTTTGTTAAATTCTCACCCTGATATTTGAAATACTAACCCTTTGTTTAATAAATATTCACCTTTTTATTTAATAAAGAAATTTTAAATAAATATTCACCGTGTTATTTAATAAAATAAATATTAAATAAATGCTCACATTGTTATAAATAAATGTTCACCTTGTTATTAAGTAAAATAAGTGTCCAATAAATATTTATCTTTTTCTTTAATAAATATGTTAAATGAATATTCACCGTATTATTTCATAAAATAAAAGTTCAGTCCGTTACACGGGCTAAATAATTCTGTTAAATTGAGAATGACATTTCCTGTTAGATTTTACTACATGCTTTGTATTATACCATTATTCCTCTATTTCAATACATCATGTATAGAAACATTTAGGATACCATACATGGATTGGTATTGCACGGGAGAGATCGCTAAATAAGTGTAATGAAAATTGGGGGTTGGAGAGGTAGTTCGGACTCTAACCGGGAGACTTGAGATTTAACCCTTCCCTTATCGGGATGCGAGAGCCTGTCTCCTGGGAGTTAGGTTCCAGTCAGAAATTATTCCCTTGTGGGAAATATTTCAAATGTCCCAGCTCAACGTATGAGTTTAATAATATGAGACTATGAGTAAAAGACAGATGGGGTGGATTCCTTTATAACATAATCAGACATATGCATGCATCGTACTACATCTTAATTCTTACTGACCGTTAGGCTCACAGTTTGCTTGTGATGTGGGTGATTGTCAGGATATCAGCATTACTGAAGTGGACAAGGAGGCATTTCCTGTTGAGCACTTGTGTTATCTAGCTGATTTGACCTGAGGGGTTATGGCTCGTGAGAAATAAAATTAATGTTTGGTTAATGGTTTGAAAGGCATTTGTGAAACTATGGACTTATAATAAATGTTTGTTAATGATTTCAGTTTAATGCACTCTGATATTTGTTTTCCTCTCATTCGTTTTAATTAAATAAATAAAAAGAAAAGTTTTTATACAAAAATTAAAAAGATAAGTTTTTATAATAATGCAGGGCGTTACAACTCTACTTATAAACCATGTGTTTCACTCTTCCAAATGATGTAAGATTGTGCACCCCCACTATTATGGGTTTAACCCTCATTTGGGCCATTCTTGTCTTCATAGGGTAGGCAGCCACAAGTGAATCCACGACGGATAAGTAAAATGAATAAAACGTTGTCGTTGAATGGAAGTATCCGTAGGATTGCCTTCATTCTTTCTTGACTTTATAGGGCTAAATAGGGCCTTTGTTTAGGTATTCGTGAAAGCGTTGGTGTTTGCAGGAGAGATATTTGTAAAGGGTTATGCGTACGTGGTATATATTAAATCGCAGATAAAGTAGGAGGGAACTGTAGAAACATTGGCTTCACAGAAGCATTGGTTATCGCAGAAATGTTGGTGTCCGCAAAAGATAAGTGTAAAGCCCACACATCCACTATAACTACGAGATAGATTTAAATGGCAATTATTCACAAATTTATTGAGCAACGATTTGATTCTTGGATTACAAATAAGGAAAAAAGATAACACCAAGATGCATTTTTCGCGAGATTTCTTTCGTGGGATTTATAGATTATCAATTTATAAATATGAAGGAATTGGGTGCACCCTTGAGCCATGAAGTCTGGAGGATTCTCTCTCAAGCTCTCTGAAGGGAAAGAAACGTGTTGGAAAAAGTTGAATATTATAGACTTAAATAAGAACTTGAGGTAAATGATATTTGCTTGCGTTTGGCATTGAGCATTTGGCCTATATCACAAATTGGTAGGATAAGGTTGTGTTATGGTGATGTTCTACTATGAGGCCTAAAAGTTGGTTGATTGAGATTATGTTTACAATTGAAACATGAATCGAAGATATGCTTACTATTTGCTCGTTATGTTTACTGATATGTTTCAGACTTTGAACTGTTGATTGAGGATATGCTTACTACTTGCTAGTTATTATTTACATTTGAGACCTTGATCGAGGATATTCTTTGAAACATTCAGAGATTTTTCTTTTTGAGATATGAAGTGTTTGAGGGTTGAGAGGTAAATTAGAATGGCAAGCGGTCAAAGTGGATATATATTGGTGGAAAATGCTGAAGTGGACATTGAAGAAGTATAAAAAAAGTAACATTGGAATTATCAAAGAAAGTTCATGCGAGGGAGGTTGCTATGCATGTACACTGATTTAAGGGAAGGTGCGGAAAAATATTGTAAGCCGCTAAGGAGGAAAGATTAAATAAGGTGAATGACGTTGTAATTTAGGAAGGAGACTCAATTTTAAGCCTTTTTTTTAATATATAAATCTTTTTACCAAAACATAAATTGATAAAGTCTTTGGGTTATTATTTTATTAATGAAATACATATCCCAAATTTGCAATGGTGAAACATAACATGAAAATTACACTATATGATGTGCCCCAAGGACCGTTCTCTCGAGCTCGGGCCAAGAGGCTCTTCACTTTTCTAACGTGTTTTTATTTTGTAGGGAACAATCATTCATTGGGATTCATGGAGGTGCCAACGCTTAAAGACAAAGTAGTTTCATGCCATGTTCTCACGTGGAGCCACGCAGATTCAATCGGCTAGCTCATTTATTTCCCGGCTTGAAGGAGCTGCAAAGTAGCTAATTTTTTTGAGACCAATTGAGATTGTTTGCTCAAGTTTTTACATCATATTTTTATGTTTGTTGCTTGTTATGGATTGGAACATATTTTTGTGGATTTTTAGAATGTTATTTGGTTTGTTTTTGGAAGGTGCTTGGTTTGCATGCAAATCGAGCCCTTATACCCTATTTTGTCTTTCCAAGGGCAATTTCATCTTTTCTTTGTAATGCCATTAGAGGGTATTTATTCCCTTCTAATGTGAATGTTAAACTTGATTGGAAAGACCCTAAATTTGTGTTTAGCCGTGTGCCTCTCTTTGAAGAACTGTGAGTTTCCCTCTCGGCCACTCTTCTTTCTCCAAATCAACCTATTGTTCTTGATGGATCTTGGATAGGTTGATCAGTGCTACTTCTTCCAACAATCATCTAGTGTGGTTGTGTGTGGGGTGTGGAAGTAGAAGATCAAGCAAGCCCTTGTTGGAGTGTCATCTTTTTGGATAGGCCGATTCTTGCCCCTTTTCTGTTGAAGGGTAGCGGACCAGCTCGGATCTTTTGTCTTTGTTCGTGGCTATGTTTTGAAGAAGGTAATCCTTTTTCTTGAACCTCTGGAAAGAATATTGGATTCGTGTTATTTGGCGAGGGTTTCATGTGATTTGGACGTCGTTTGGTGAATCAAAGAAAGGAGAGAAATCTGCTCCGCAGATATGGAATTTGCAGATTCTGTTTTGCAATTTAGGTTGCAGCACGCACAACTCCATTTGTGCGTGCTCTTTCTTACCGAAAATTGGAAGCTTTCTTTTTACAGTTGTTGGCTGCTGGTCTTGTGAATTTGGAGTCCAAATATTGTATGTATAAGAAGATATTGCCATTTTATTTTTGTTGTCCAGAATCCGAGTAGGGAAACCCTAATTTGGGGTCTGTGTTCTTTGGTGCGATTCTTGCTGGTCGTGTTGAATCTTAAGCTGAAAATTGGTCTCATTACTCTTGGATTTGTTATTTAACAGCCATAGAAATTTTAGTTCTAAAAGACATACTCTTTTGAAGTTATTTTCGTTCTAATCGGAGTGATTGAAAACTGTTTTAATTGATAAACTTCTGAGCAGATTATTGCTGAGGGCATATCTCCGTGTGTAATACGATTTTGAGCATGAAATTTTAAGGGCCTCTATTTCCATGTGTTATCTTAGTTTCCTCCAAAATTGGGATTTATTGGCTGTATGAATTGAGAGATGACGCCGTTTCATTTGAATGCATCGAATTAAACCTAGCAGATTACTATCCTTGCCAGCTCATTGTTTTGATCATAACTCCCAATATACTTCTTTTTTTAAGCTGATTTTTGGAGACATTAATGTGTGGGTTATTGGCTACATAATCTGTGAATTTGCTCAATCCATCATCTGTAAGTCGAGATCTCCCTATTTTAATTCTGTAGCTCGGGTTTAGTGTTTCCTCCGATTATCCAAACCCAATTGTGGAGAATTAGAGTCCTGGACTCTATCACTATATGTAAAAATCCACTTTATAAAATTTGTAGCTTGAATCCAAAATATCAAGTTCTTAGATCATCCATAAAAACATGATTATTGAAAACATGAAATCACCTTTTAAGAAAATACAACTTCATAGGCGGTAGCCTATGAAGTCTCACTCTTGGGAACCCATCTTCACTGTTTCATCATTAAGATCATCATCGATATGTATGTTCAGGGTTTAACTTTGTTAAATTATGCTTATGGAAATAGCCTAGAACCATTCATAAAGTTGGAAATGTGCTTAAAGTCACTGTATGATTATTACATATTGAATCTGCATATTATTGAAGATTTCATATTCATGGGAACATGTGATTATTGGATTAGTTTTTTGAATTTGGTTAATGGATATATTATACATGTGATAAAAGGCACTGCTACAATTGTGCATGTCATTGTGAATACTATATTTTTTGCTTTTGAGTTGAGTAGTTAGACGATAGGATTGGAAGTTATATTCTATTGGACATTGAAGGATGTTTTGATCTTCATGCTTACTATAAGGATATGTATTGCCTGCATGAAACTGTGGTTGAAGGAATTATTATCACTATCTGTTGCATAACTATAAGGGTTTTATGTTAGATTGTATGTAACTTGTTGAGGATAATGCTATGGAGAGAATTAAGCCTCGTTAAGTTGTAGTTACGGATAATAATAATTCTTGAAGTGTTGGATTTATATAATCTGCGGATAGATGATAGTTTTTGGAGAATTTTTATTGATAAGTAAAATATCTATCTGATTGTGAATAGGAATTGAGGAGAAGAAACTTAAGTGCTAACTCACTAAAGCTAGGGACTCCAAGTAAGTAGTATTGCATGTGTTTTGTCCGAAAGGGCCTATATCACGGGAATTAGGGGGTGTTTGTTTGATGGTTGTTTAGTAGATGTATAGGTTTTGTTATATTTGGGAGATATACTGTTGAATGATTGCTTGTATGAATTGTATGTTTATTAGATTTAAGTTCAGTTCCTTAGTTAGGAATAAATCACGTTGTGAGGATACGATAGATGAACACGTTGACGCTAGATAGAATTGTATTCTTGCATCATTGTTCCTAATAATGCACACGAAATACAAACATAAATGAATTGTGAATAAACAAGTCTACAACTTGTTTGGGTGAGTTTGGAGACTGAAAGGGTTGCTCTCACTCACTGAAGAGGTTGCTCTCACCCAATTGTGAATAAACAAAAACGTAAATGGATTAGTTTTACATGATTTCGGAGACTGAAGAGGTTGCTCTAAGATGAAAACGAATCACAGAATAAATAACAATAAAAGACAAATAAGTAAAAGATAAAAAGAAACGTAAATAGAAATGGTTTAAGTTCATCATGATGGAATAAGTTCACCATCATGATACAAGTTCACCGTTGCAGTATAAGTTCATTGATTTGGTTTAAGTTCACCAGTTGGGTACAAGTTCACCGCTAAAACATAAGTTCACCAATCTGGTTTAAGTTTACCAGTTACGTATAAGTTCACCGCTAAAACATAAGTTCACCGTTATAGTAAAAAGTTCATCACTGTACGTTCCAGGCTTGGCGGTTGGTTAACCTAAAAGCTTAAAGAGGAAATATAATGATTGGTAATAATGTTTTTAAAGGAAATGAACCTTAATTATAGTAATTGTCTTATTAAGAAGGGTTTTCAATTGTATTCCTATTCTTTTGGTTTTATAAATACAAGTCGTCTGCTGTTGTAAAGATTTTAAAGATATAAAGTTTAATTAATGACATGTTTTTAAGTAATAAAGGGTTTAATGAAAAGAAATTTATTTATGCACTTCTTATTAAAGTTAGTTTTCAAATGAAAGTCTTCCACTATAATTTAAAAAGAAAAAGTTTTTAAAATCATAAGTTTTAAATTTTAAGAATAATTGGGATATTACAATAACAGTTTTGATAACCATGATGAAATGTAGTGCAGAAGTATAAAGATCTCTACCACGATGACAACCATAACACATTTACCAATAAACTAGATCCATAAGCTGTTGTAAGCGAAAAGTCAAACCACCTGACACCTTCAGAACCTACAACAAGGCCAGTGTCAACATTCTGATAACAAACAAGTCTTAAACAAGACTAGAATTCAGGATGGTTTCTAGGGACAACCACGAGTCCCAAAGCGGAAACCAAAACTAGGAACACAGGAAGGATCCCAACTGGAATACCAACCCCGAAGGAAAAAAAAAAGAACCTAAACCGGAACCAAACTTGACCAGAATGATCAACACAAGGCTTCTCACCTCAAATGAGGAACGACGGGTCCCCTACACCTCGAGTTGAGAATCTACACGATAAAACGAGATATGGCTGACAATGCGAAATGAAGTTCGCTAAACCCAACTCCTAGAAAACAAAAGGTGTGGTTGACCAAACACAACCATGGTCGACCCAACACCCCAACAGACCACCCGCAAGTCCAACTGGTTGATGGAACACGGTGACGAATGGCGGAAAATGACACAGTCGACCCGATCCACTCGTCAGTTGAGAAAACATAGCTGAATCCAATTGAACCCAACCATGGTCAAGAAGACATCACAATGGTCAACCGAGACCATTTGACAGTTGTTGATGCAAGTGAAGGTCAACTGGGATATCATAGCCTCGACCAGACTCAACAACAGTTAACCGAGACCATTCAGTGTTGATGGTCAATCAAGACCTTACAGCCTCGACTAGGCTCAGCAACAGTCAATTATGAAATCATACCCCAACCTCATAGTGACAGCGAACAGAATTTAACATCAGCCAAAACATATACCCTTAGGAATTTTTAACAACCAGAGGGTAAAGACTATTCCAAAATAGTTCATTAGTAAAATTGTAACAAAACAAGAGCAACATCAATGACAACAATACATTGTATATACCCCCTCCCACTATTATAAATCTACAACTCAACAATGACAAAAAATTAGAACCAACATCGACCAACATTTCAAAAATTTATTATCCAACCAAGAATCCCAATCGAGGGTAAAAATCACCAAAATTTTATCACCGAAAGTAGAAACCAATTTTAGAAACCAAGACTCGATACATTACCTAGTGGCCAAAACAAAACAAAACAGAAACACAAAACAGGGCAATCCGACCAAGACCGAAACAAAATCAAAACAAAACCAGCACTTTGCATTTGCGTTTTAGGCCAAGAGACCAAAGGAAAATACATGGCATTTCCATCAAGACCACAACAATCCATTGATGAAAACAAAATAGAACTAGGCCTTCGAAACTACTCACCGAAAAGGGAGAAGTGGCAGAAGGATGCCTCAGGAACAGCTCGCCTCGAAATCCTCTCAACCAGAGCTACCACAGTCGTCTGCCACCAGCCGTCTCGAGCTTTCGGTTCGGCTAGCCCTCAGTCGTGGAATCTCCTCGAACAGACCACACAATCGAATGCATACGACAGTTCCCGACCCGCATAGCAACCGTCGGGCAGAATTGACTATTCTACTCAGAATGCCAAGTTCTGTTGCACGGAATCAGTCCCCTTGCAAAGTCCCTTTTTGGCCAAAGGCAATTTTTCAACTGCAGGTCCTCTTCTCCCCTATTTCTCTCCTTAGTTTTCAACCTCCCACATGAAGAAGAAGTTTCTTCTTATAAAAAAAAGTTTATTTAATTTTTTTAATATATAAAATCTAATTTATAAACTATAAATCTAATTCAAAAATCCAATTTAAAATTCGACCTAAAACGCTAACTGAAAATGATTTCTTTAATCAAAATAATTTTGAAATTAAATTCCTACTCGAAAAAACTCAGTTTGATCGCTTTTTAGAAAAAACGCACATGTCACCGCTAAGTGACAAAATGTGTCAACTTTCCACCTTGTACAGAAAATTTACGAAAAATTTACACGTGACATTTTTTAATTATTCTAAAAGTCTCAGATTTTACAACAGTAAATCCTCGAGTTAAATAAAAATATTCTCAAAATATAGAGCATCATATTCTATTAGAGAAATAGAATATGACATCCTCGAGACATTAAAGATAAAAACAACAAACAACAAACAGAGTCACCTAGGGCATTGTTCTGTGGGCTGAATGGCAAAAAACATGCATATCTATTAACTTGGACTTTTGAGTAACACATCCAACCAAAATCCTAACTTTGTTGATCCAAAAACCTCTTGGTCAACACAGGGTAATCTTCTTCTCAAAATTCTTCTCTTGGTCACCCCCAACTCTGATTTCTTCTCTGGTGCACCTCCAATATATACTTGGTTTTCCCTTCTTTAATCCAAGTGTGCTTTGGTACATTCGAGCTAGATGATCAATCACAACCCATCAATCGAGAAGTCACCCATTTCATTCTCCTCAATGTGCGCTTACACCACGGCGAAACGGAAGGCGGTGCTTCAGTCATCAATTGGGCGATGAGTCGCATGAATTTTAAAGAAGCATAGGCTGCCGCAACGGGCATGTTCATGGCCGCTAAGAATATTCTTATTGCATATTCATCTCGCTAAACCAATCATTTTATGGAACATCCCATTTCTAGACTCGTTTACATCCGCAGACGCTTACACTTTCATGAACGCAGATACTCTTATCCAAATGATACAATTTTCTTTTCTCTTCTCGGCTACCGAGGATGCATTTGCTCCCATGGCGATGCTCCCTTCCATAAAACGATGACAATTGTTTCCTTTTAACTTGCTGCCATGAACACATTTGCTCCTTTGGATACGTACCTTGACACAAAACGACGACGTTCTTTTTGATTAGAGGATGCATTCCTTTCTACGACTTTCAATCCAACGGTCAATTATTTTCTTGCTCTTCCCATCTGACGACCTTCTTTTTTCTCGCACTTCCACAACATTTTTCCTTGATCCAATGACCATCAACTCTCCCAATCCTTTTAATCTAACGACTCATCTCTCTCCTATAACTAATCTTTCTTTTCTTGCAGAAGCATCTTTCCTTTGATCAATGCCATCAACTCTCCCATCCTTTAAATCTAATGGCCCATCTCTCTCTCGCTATGAATCTTTCTTTTCCTGTAGGAGCATCTTTTCTTTAGTTCCAATGGCCATAAACTCTTTCTTCCATTTTTTTCAAATCTAATAGTTCCCGTATCCTTCGCTCTTCCTAAATATTTTTGTGGCTCCAATTGCTCCAATAGACGCCATCCCTTAACAATTCTCAATAGCTCAGATCTCCACCAAAGGACGACGTTCATTAAAACTTGGACAATATTTCCAATTCACCATATGTCCGTTTCTTTGATCAAACCTCTCTCCAACTCAATCTATTATCATACTTATTTATTTTATTAATATCCTTTTTGTAATGTCCCAAAATTAGAAGGATACCGTGTAAATCCATATATTACGTTATAATAAACTTTGATGATGTAATAATAAAGTTTAAATTATGTGGTAAGTAAAATGTAGTGTAAAAAGTTAAAAGAAAATGCCAAATTTGGGAGTTTAGGACGATTGGGGAAGACATTTGGCGTCCTAAACGCTGATCTGTCAAAGTACGGACGCTGATGGACTCTGCGGATGATAACAGAGTCATCCGAATGGATCTGTCCATTTTCTGGGAACATTCGGACGAGGCGGACAATTGCGAACACGAAAAATTGGGGTCCGAATGAATCTGTCCTAATTCTGGGACAATGCGAACGACTACGGACGCGTCATGCGACGACGCACCGCGTCCGGAAGGTCAAAATTGTCCGAAAAACCCATTTTAAACCTGGTGTCTTTTTCCCCTTTCTTGTTAATTCTCCCCAAATTTTACCATGGGACACATCCAGATGGTGAAAAGGAATGCTCTGCCTGGCTCCTGTTCGGTGGACCTCTTCCTAGGGTATGGGGGTGATCGAACTCCACGTAGCAAGTTGAGGGAGCTGGTATGTTTGTGTATATATATTTCCTTCCTGTCCTCTTCTATGTATAGTTGTGAACGAGAGTGAGTGAAGTTGGGGTACTCTGTCTGATAAGGAAACGGGAACTAGACATGTAAGCTCCATTACACACAATTAGTTTAACTTTGTTTTGTAATATGTGTGTAAATTGTCTTTGGGAATTTGATGGACAGAGTGGTGCTGTGAAGGGAGAAGGGAAGTAAGGACGTGGGAATTACTACAAAATAGGTAAGAATTGGAGTGATATGTGGCCAGTGGAATGGATATTGAGGTTTATAACTGAATTGACAAAGTAATGGAATTACGGCAATGGTAGATATTTGGGTGTGATTTCATTAACTTTATATTATCTTCTGCTTAGTGGATTGGTAAAGAGATGTTACGGTATGTTCTCTAAGTACTCTGTGAAGATGAAATTCTGTTTTACATCTGACAAGCATGACGATTGTTTACTATAATGTGATACAAGTTCTTTATCCTATAATTAGTTGTTAAGGGAAAGTTATGAACATATAAATCAGATTATAGTCTTTTGTTTTAATTCAAGTTAATGCCTTGTACACTTTGAATTATGTTATTGACGTACATGCATCACTTAGGATTTATGAACATGTTCATGTTGTATGACATATATAAAATATGTAAATGAGCGTGTGGGGGTTCGGGAATAACAATGACATCCCATGACGAAATTACACTGAAATGTTAAAAGAAAAGTTTAAAATGAAATGATTAGAAAGAAAATAGGTTAAACGCATGAGATCGAGTGTTCATTGTCTCCCGTTATGAAATCCCCAACGTTCTCGGAACAAAAAGTACATACGGCATAAGGAAGACCATGATATGTGTATTTATAGTTAATTGGCCAATTCTTCCTCATACCCTACGGTGTTTGTCATGTATGTACTATTGAGTAAATTATATTGTATGATCATGCATTGCATTACATTCTAATTCTTACTGAGCGTTAGGCTCATTGTTTTCCCCCATGATGTAGGTAATGACTTGGATGACAATCATGATGTAGAGGAGGTACTCCATTATGATGTTTTGGATTATCAGCGATATTGACTCGTCGGTTGTGGTGCACCATAGATGTGTTTTGGTGATATGTTATGATACATATGAGACAATAGTATTTTCACAACTAGAATTTGGTATTTTGGTGTGGGACATGTGATATAATGGATCAATGGATATTTGCTAAAATATTAGTAAGTTATGTTATAAACTTTTGGAAATGTAAAAGGACTGTTTGAAGACTTTTTGAGAACGTACTAGTATTTTGAAAATCGTTTTGCATTAAGTTGTGTAGTTTACTCTGATAACTTATATTAATTGTGCAAAAAAAGCGAAAATTTTATAACCATTTTTAAAATATTAAATAAATAAAGGGAATAAAATGAGGGATGTCTCAGTTGGTATCAGAGCACAACCAGGTCAAAATCGGTTTTGAAAAATGCTAATAATGCCAAGCTTGTCATGGGATACATCCTCCTTATGTAAGTTACGTTTAATTTTATTCATTTGCACAGTAATTCATTATTCCTAATTTACATGTAGAATAGTAAAATTTTAATACGGCACGAAGAACACCACGTCACAATCCAGTTCATAACGAACGAGATGAAGCCTTTAGTCGTATTGCGGATGTTATTGATCGACAATCGCAATTGATTGAGCGACTGATAGAGCGAGGCAATAATGGGAACGGTGATAACAATAGCGATGGTAATAATCGAACTATCGTACTGCCCCCACCTATTGAAGCGGGGTGGGAGAAATTTCCAAAACTCAGGCCCCCTACTGGAGCTGAAGCTTGGATACGTACTATTGAAAAGATGTTCGTATATGCGGAGATACGCAAAACGGAAAAAGTGAAGTGTGCAACTTATCTTCTCATACATGACGCACAATTTTGGTGGGATTCTGTGAGACTGACATTGACTCCGACGACTTTTACCTGGGAAAATTTCAAAGAAATATTTAATGAGAAATATTTCAACTTTACAGTTCAGAACCAGAAGATGATGGAGTTTATGAGGGTTCGCCAAACAGGGACGGTGTCTGAATATATCCTTCGATTCGAGGCATTATCACGATTTGCCCCACATATCGCAAATAACAATGGACTGAAGGTGCAACAGTTCGTACAAGGATTGAAGATAGAGATCCACCGCGGGGTTAGACTAACTGGCATTCAAGACATTCCTTATGCACAGATAGTGGCAAGGGCATTAGAAGCTGAAGATGTGGAAGGTATTGCAGCACGATAACGAGAATTTTCCCAAAGAGTTGGGAGGAATAATCAGGTTTTTCAACAGCGAGGACAGCCAACAAATACTCGTGGAGTTTGAAGACACCCCGAACACGATATTTAACAAGGGAGAGAGAAACCACTTGCAAATGAGGCAATTACTGCTGTACCTATTACTGCGCCAGTTATACTGCCCGAAGTGTAAGAAGAGTCATCCTGGACCATGTTGAATGGGGATGAATGTATGTTATAGATGTGGGCGTCCAGGACATGTGGCAAGGAGTTGTCCAGTTTTACAGGGTGTTGTAGCTCCGCAAGTCTTTGCAATACAAGGAGAGGAAAAGGAGGAAGAAGAAGTGCCAGCAGTTATATCAGGTACACAACTTTTCTGCAATTACCCTCTCCAGCATGATATGTTGTTTCAAGTAATAATAACCTGAATAACTTAGGTACAACATATATTAATAATGTAGCTGCTTATACGTTATTTGATACTGGAGCAACTCATTCATTTATTTAACCCCATTTTGCTCGAAAGCAAAATGTTTTCCTAAAACTCCAAAGAGAGGTTATCGAGTCCTTATCCCTTCTAGTGGCTATATGACTGCAAATGGTATTCTTGAAGATTATGCAGTTCAAATGAATAATCATATTCTTCATGCTATCCTCATTGTGTTAGATATAAAGGGATTTGATCTTATATTGGGTATGGATTGGTTAAATAGGCATCGTGCAATTATTAACTGTGCACGACGCGAAATTCAATTCTATCCTCTACAAGGAGAGTCATACGTGTTCCGAGCAATGAAAGCGAGGGGCAAGTTGCCAATTTATCTACTCTCAAAACAGATCGATTATTGCGACACGGATGTAAAGGTTTTATTGTTCATATAAGGAATATGGTAATTAAAGTTAATACAAAAGTTGAAGATATTAAAGTTGTTTGTGAATTCCCTGAGGTTTTCTTGGATGATCTTCCAAGATTACCTCTTGCCAGAGAAATTGATTTTATGATAGACTTACAACCTGGTGCGCAACCAATTGCGAGAAATCCATATCGTATGGCACCTGCAGAACTGCGTGAGTTAAAAACTCAACTTGAAGAATTGGTGCAAAAAGGGTTTATTCGTCCGAGTTTCTCACCTTGGGGAGCTCGGTGTTATTCGTGAAGATGAAGGATGGATCGTTACGCATGTGCGTGGATTATCGGGAATTAAATAAAGTGACGATAAAAAATAAATACCCTTTGCCTCCTATTGATGATTTGTTTGATCAACTCAACGGTGCCTGTGTCTTTTCCAAGATCGATCTTCGATCAGGGGGTATTACCAGTTGGGGGTTAAGCCAGAAGATATACCAAAAATAGCTTTTTGAACTAGATATGGACATTATGAATTTATGGTAATATCTTTTGGGTTGACGAATGCCCCTCCAGCTTTTATGGATCTGATGCATCGAATCTTCAAAGATTATTTAGATAAGTTCATAGTCGTTTTCATCGACGATATTCTTATTTATTCCCGATCTAAAGAAGAGTATGTCGAACATTTGAGGATCACTTTGAATATTCTCATGCAGCATCAGTTGTATGCTAAGTTTTCGAAGTGTATTTTTTGTTAAAAGAAGTTTGTTTCCTTGACCATGTTATATCCAAAGAAGGTATTGTTTTGGATCTTACGAAAATCCAAGCAATTGTTGATTGGGAACAAACAAGAAATGTAAGAGATGTTCATAGTTTTCTTAGCCTAGCTAGTTATTATCGACGTCTTATTGAGGGGTTTTCAAAGATTTCAGTTCCCCTTACCAGTTAGACCAAGAAGAATGTACAATTTATGTGGTTTGATGACTGTGAAAAGAGCTTTCAGGAACTTAAGCATCAATTAACAACTGCGCCTATCTTAACTCTGCCGATTGAGAATGAACATTTTTCTATATATTGTGATGCATCTAGACAAGGACTTGGCGGAGTATTAATGTAACAAGGAAAAGTGATCACTTATGCTTCCAGACAGCTTAAATCACATGAGATTAATTACCCAACGCATGACCTTGAATTAGCTGCGGTAGTCTTTACTTTGAAACTCTGGAGACATTATCTTTACGGACAGCGTTGTGAGATATTTACGGATCACAAAAGTTTGAAGGACATCTTTACCCAGAAGGAGCTAAATATGAGGCAGAGACGCTGTCTTGAATATGTAAAAGATTACGACTGCGAGATTAAATACCACCCTGGTAAAGCAAATGTGGTAGCAGATGCGTTAAGTCGTAAGCTTGCCGTGATGAATATGACTTGTCAAGAGATGCCAGCTGGATTATTGAAAGATATGCAAGAACTGGATGTACAGTTAAATCCAGAGTATTTAACGGATATTTTGTCTGCCTTAACTCTTCAACCCACGATTTTGGAAAGAATAAAGGAAGCCCAGATGAAAGATACTCTTTGTGAAGACTTCAAACTTAATCCAACTCTACCTGAGTTTCGCTATTACTCTTTCTCGGCTGATGGTATTGTAAAATACAAAGATAGATGGTATGTTGCTGAAATCCTTTTGCAGATAGCAATCATAAAAGAGGCACATTCATCCAGTTATTCGATTCATCCTGGATGTAATAAGATGTATAGAGATCTTTGAAAGCATTATTATTGGCCAAGAATGAAGGAGACCATTGCCTTCTATGTAGTTCATTGTGAAATTTGTCAACAAGTAAAAGCAGAACATCAACGGCCCGGTGGAGTGCTTCAACCATTGCCTATACCACAGTGGAAATGGCAGCATATTACTATGAATTTTGTAACCGGATTGCCAAGATCAATAAAGGGACATGAAGCAATATGGGTTATCGTTGACAGATTAACGAAGGTTGCTCACTTCTTACCTGTTAGCATGACATTTACAATGACACAATTTGTGGAACTATATGTGAAGGAAATTATATGGCTTCATGGTACACCTGTATCTATTGTGTCTCATCGTGACCCCCGATTTACGTCAATGTTTTGGAGAAGCCTAAATAAAGCTATGGGTACTGATTTAACAATGAGTACGGCTTTTCATCCACAGACTGATGGTCAAAGTGAACGGACAATACAAATATTAGAAGATATGCTACGTGCTTGCGTTCTAGAGTATCATGGAAGATGGGAAAAGCTTTTACCATTAGCTGAATTTGATTACAATAACAGCTATCAAACGACCATTGGTATGGCTCCTTATGAAACATTATATGGAAGGAGATGCCGCACTCCTCTTGCATGGAGTGAAGTGGGTGAAGATAAATATTTTGGGCCCGATATGGTTCAACATGCAACTGATACAGTGGCTCTTATTCATGAACGCATGCAAGCGGCTCAAGATCGTCAAAAGAGTTATGCAGACATTCGTCGACAAGATTTGGAGTTTGCTGTTGGTGATCGTGTGTATTTAAAGCTATCACCTTTTAAAGGAGTTATGTGGTTTGGGCATAAAGGTAAGTTGAATTCGTGTTATATTGGACCTTTTGAAATTGTGGAACGAATTGGACAGGTGGCATATCGTTTACGACTACCAGCAGTTATGTCTGGTGTACATGATGTCTTCCATGTTTCTATGTTACGGAAGTGTCTTGGTAATGTCACTCTTTTCAGTCCCCAGGAGCAAATTCGACTGCATACCAATATGAGTTATGAAGAAAAGCCACTTCGTATCTTAGATTACAGTGTCAAAAGGTTGAGAAATAAAGAAGTCCCTCTCGTGAATGTTTTATGGCAAAATCAAGTGAATGAAGAAGAGACCACGTGGGAGAGACAAGAAGACGACATGGAAAAGTCGGTATCCAGAGTTATTCTAGAATTAAAATTTGGGGACAAAATTTTTGTAAGGTGGATGGATTGTAATGTCCTAAAATTAGAAGGATACCGTGTAAATCCATATATTACATTATAATAAACTTTGTTGATGTAATAATAAAGTTTAAATTATGTGGTAAGTAAAATGTAGTGTAAAAAGTTAAAAGAAAATGCCAAATTGGGAGTTCAGGACGATTGGGGATGACATTTGGCGTCCTAAACGCTGATCTATCAAAGTACGGACGCTGATGGACTCTGCAGATGATAACAGAGTCGTCCGAATGGATCTGTCCATTTTCTGGGAACATTCGGACGAGGCGGACGATTGAGGACGCAAAAAATTGGTCTGCATGAATCTGTCCTAATTCTGGGACAATGCGAACGGCTGCGGATGCGTCATGCGGACGACGCACTGCGTCCGGAAGGTCAAAATTGTCCGAAAACCCCATTTTAAACCTGGTGTCTTTTTCCCATTTCTTGTTAATTCTCCCTAAATTTTTACCATGGGACACGTCCAGACGGCGAAAAGGAATGCTCTGCCTGGCTCTTGTTCGTTGGACCTCTTCCTAGGGGATGGGGGTGATCGAACTCCACGTAGCAAGTTGAGGGAGTTGGTATGTTTGTGTATATATATTTCCTTCCTGTCCTCTTCTGTGTATAGTTCTAAACGAGAGTGAGTGAAGTTGGGGTACTCTGTCTGATAAGGAAACGGGAACTAGCCAGGTAAGCTCCATTACACACAATTAGTTTAACTTTGTTTTGTAATGTGTGTAAATTGTCTTTGGGAATTTGATGGACAGAGTGGTGCGGTGAAGGGAGAAGGGAAGTACGGACGTGGGAATTACTACAAATTAGGTAAGAATTTGAGTGATGTGTGGCCAGTGGAGGCCTACATCACGAGGTTTGCTTGTTTTGTGATGTTTTGTGATTAATATTGAAACTGTTCTAATTGGTGATTGGTTGATAATAGTTTCTACATGAATAAATGTTAAATCTTGCTGGATTACCTTAACCTGATAAGTTCAGTAAGATATATGGTTATGTGCTCATTATAAAATGAAAGGATTGTCTTGGAATGGATATTGAGGTTTATAACTGAAATGACAAAGTAATGGAATTACAACAATGGTAGATATTTGGGTGTGATTTCATTAACTTCATATTATCTTCTACTTAGTAGATTGGTAAAGAGATGTTATGGTATGTTCTCTAAGTACTCAATGAAGATGAAATTCTGTTTTACATCTGACAAGCATGACGATTGTTTACTATAATGTGATACAAGTTCTTTATCCTATAATTAGTTGTTAAGGGAAAGTTATGAACATACAAATCACATTATAGTCTTTTGTTTTAATTCAAGTTAATGTACATTTTGAATTATGTTATTGACATACATGCATCACTTAGGATTTATGAACATGTTCATGTTGTATGACATGTAAATGAGCGTGTGGGGGTTTGAGAATAACAATGACATCCCATGGTGAAATTACACTGAATGTTAAAGGAAAAGTTTAAAATGAAATGATTAGAAAGAAAATAGGTTAAACGCATGGGATCGAGTGTTCATTATCTCCCGTTCTGAAATCCCCAACATTCTAGGAACAAAAAGTACATACAGCATGAGGAAGACCATGATATGTGTATTTATAGTTAATTGGCCAATTCTTCCTCATAGCCCTACAGTGATTGTGTACTATTGAGTAAATTGCATTGTATGATCATGCATTGCATTACATTCTAATTCTTACTGAGCGATAGGCTCATTGTTTTCCCCCGTGATGTAGGTAATGACTTGGATGACAATCATGATGTGGAGGAGGTACTCCATGATGATGTTTTGGATTATCAGCATGTTGGTTGTGGTACACCATAGATGTGTTTTGGTGATATGTTATGGAACATATGAGACAATAGTATTTTCACAACTAGATATTTGTATTTTGGTGTGGGACATGTGATATAATGGATCAATGGATATTTTGCTAAAATATTAGTAAGTTATGTTATAAACTTTTGGAAATGAAAAATGACTGTTCGAAGACTTTTTGAGAACGTACTAGTATTTTGAAAATCGTTTTGCATTAAGTTGTGTAGTTTACTCTGATAACTTATATTAATTGCGAAAAAAAAGCGAAAATTTTATAACCGTTTTTAAAATATTAAATAAATAAAGGGAATAAAATGAGGGATGTTTCACTTTTTCCCTCTTTTTGCCACACCAATTTTCTTCTTACCCTCACTTCAAATTCCAGAACGAAAAATTTGGGATGTTACAATCTTTCCCCCTTCAAAGAATTTTGTCCCCAAAATTTATTTTTTTCTTGGTTCTTTATATATCTTCCAAAAGACCATCCTTCATCATTCTTTCTCCTTATGACCAAAACTACAAGATTCAAGTTACACTAAAAGAAAACTTCTTATTGCAAAAACTTTAAAACAAAAGATACCATTTATGGTGTAACAACTGAATTATTAAAGCATTCGATTAAATTGACTATGACATGATCTAGCCTATCATATTCTTCAAGCTTTGTTTTCAATTTCTTCAGTTCAGCGAGTGCCATTTTGTACGGGTTCTTAGAAATAGGTTTGGTGCAAGGATACACATCCATTACGAATTCTATTTTCGGATTTGGTGGTAATCCTGGTAAATCATAAAGGAAAACCTTGGGAAAACGTTGAACTATAGGGATGTCATCAAGCCTCACATCCCATACCACACGTGTATCAACAATATTGGTCAAGAAACCCATGCATCCACTACTTAGAGCACCCATATTAAAATTGATTCTTTAAACTGTTTAACAACGCAAGCCTCACACATGAGAATTCTTCTTTAACTGTAAGTATTGTTTTGTTATTGCATATGATTGTTTAATTGTTATTCCTTGTATTATAAAATGTTTGAGAACCTTTTGTTGCTTATATTATTTTGTTTATAGTAATAGGATGATTGTATTTATTTCATAGAAATAGGTAATAAACCTAGAAAGTGTGGAATATAAAGTTAGTTATTGTTTGAGCGATAGGGTTTTGATATAGCTATAGGTAACCAAGTACTTAGTGCAGAACTTTGATAAAATTATTTAGAAGGATAATGATATCATTTTTCCCATGTATACCAAGCTAGGAGGTTATTACCATTAAGAAGGATCATGATATTAGTGACTTGTGAGAGGTTGAGAGATATTAAGATGCAAGGGTTTCTAAGGCATTGAAGGACATAAATTTGGTGATGACAAAGATTGAGTATCGAGGTTTGGATTAGTCTAATGTGTAAAGCTAAGCTACGATGCCACCTGTAAAAAAAAAAGTAGAGGGCATAGAATTGAACGAATTTAGAATTTAAAATTTATATTGATCCTTGCATGAGGAGACGTACATATTGAGTTATAATAGATGACTTTGAATGTAATATCTCAGATTTTCATAGAGCTAAACACAAGGCTTAAGTAATGATTTTGGGGGTATTAGGATCAGAAATGGACGATTAAGATGTTGGTCAAGAGAAACATATTTGGAAGAAGTGAATTATGATACCCCGAATTCTTTTCATATTAAGCTTAGGAGGATGACTAATGATTTATTGGAATTGACTTGAATAATTTAAGATATTGGTAAAAGGAAACGTATTTGGATAAAGTGAACTATGATACCCCAGATTATGTTCATACTTAGTTTGGGGAGAAAGATTAAGGTTATGGGAGAATTGTTTGATGATATTGAAGTTAGATAGGATGATATTAGAACTGGAATATTGATTGCTAGTCACTGAAATTGGAGGCGATGAGTGAAAGCTTTTATTTAAGGTATTGGTAAGAGAAAATATATTTGGATATAGTAAGGTTGTTAACATTTAAGGGTATATTGAGTTTAGTAAAGAATAATGAGTAGGAGGAATTTTGGAACATATACCTTTAAGTATAGGAGGATAGTAGAGGTTTGGATAATTTGAAAAAGTGATATATATACATACATATATATTTGAAGAAGAAATAATACGGCGGTTGATTGATTGGAATGGGGCGGTCGATCGTTGAGGGCATAAAATGTTACAGAATTATAACCAATGTGGTACCGATTGAAAGTCTAAAGGAAATCAATCAACAGGTAATTCACTGTATAATGAATATTATAGATTAGTGGTCGATCATCCACTAGGCGACGATCGACCGACGTTGAAGAAAACTGTGAAAATATGGATTAGCAGTCGATCGTCCACTAAGGCGACGATCGACCGACATTGAAGGCGATGGTGATACTGGAACTTTGGAGGTTGATCACCTAAAGGAGGCTGATCGACCCGCAATCTAGAATGTCGTCTAGAAATGCAAGCCATTGCTTGGGAATTGAATGGATCGACCATTGACATTCTGTGAATGCTAAGAGTTGCATTCTTTGGCTTTCCATATTCAAATGGATGCTGAAGGGTCGAATCTTGTGGCCTATAAATTGAGACCAAAAGAACGAGAGGTTTACATAGAAGAGAAACCGAGAGAATAAGAGGGTGCTGTGAGAAGAAAAATGGTGCTGCTGTGAGGTTCTAGAGAAAATGGAGAGCATCATTCTGGAGAAATTCCTGTAGTGTTCTCTAAAGCAAATTGGTTTCTGTTTCTTGGATGTTTCAGGTATGAAGTTCTCTCTCGAATATATATAATATTGGTTTTGTTTGATGGTATGTCCTCTACTGGATTGATAAACTATTGTGGAGGTAATTGGATGGTTTCTAAGTTGTTATCTATAGTTGTTAGATATGAAAATAAATTGCTGCTTCAATTATTATACTCTGTTGGTTTTAATGGTTCTGCCAAGATATGTTTTTGTGGGATATTATTAGATGTATATATTATGGATTTTAGGTTTAGAATCAGGTTGCTCTCTGCATGATAGAATGAATCGAACTTGTTGATAATATTGGATGGCATATTCCCCGCTTTAATTGCTACACTTTGATGGATTGATTTTGGTTCATTGAGTCATGGGTATATTCATTCTACCATGTGTTATAGAAACTGTTTGATAAAACATGCCTCTATGCATACTTTATTGGTTAAATTTATGTGATTTATTATTAAATTGGAATAAGCTTGTTAGTTGGATTATATTGAAGAAGTTTTTTATACTCTGCTAATAGTATGTAAATTGGTTACTGCATACGAATGAGTATATTTTGAAAAATTGGGTACACTGCTAGGTTGATATAGTATTCATGTTTAAATAGATTCTAGCATATAAGATGTTACTATGCTTATATACTACTTCTTTAAATGAATGTAGAAGTGGTTGGAAACTATACTCTATTTGATGTGCCCCGAAAACCCTATCATGTGACCTTGTGCCATGAGGTCCAATTTTTATCTGATGAGCTATTATTTTATAGGAAATGCTAAGTTAAGGAAACTTGAGAGCAAAACCGTGCTTGAAGAAAATGGAAATCAACCAAGATATTTCTCATGGAGCCATGCAACTCTCAATCAACTCGGCTACCATTCTATTGGCTTGGAGGGACTCACTTTGATCGAAGCCATCAAGGTTGAATGAGAGTGTTTAATTGAGATTTTCATGTTAATTCATTACTTAAGATATTTTGATGGTTGGATGGGTGGTTAGGATTTATTTTGAGAATTTTTAGATCATTTTGTTGTCGTAGGAATTGAGGTGCTCAGTTTGCATGTAAACAGAGCCCTCTTACCCAATTTTGAGAACTTAATGGCAATTTCGTACTTTTCTTGTAATGTTCATTTTGTGGGCCGTGTATTTGAGTGCTATGATTTTTCCGAGAAAGTGAAGCTACAAATAGTTACCCTAGAACTATCCGATTATGCAATTCTTTGGTGGGAGGATTTGAAAGCACAAAGGAGAAGAGTTGGTTATGATGATGTCAAAAGTTGGATGACCATGAAGATGTTAATGAAAAAAAATGTGTCGTTCCACTACAAACAAGAATTGGTCTTTCATTTCAAAAGCCAAAAACAAGGAACACAATCGGTGGAGAAATACTTTACCAAATTTGAAGCATTGAAGGATAAATGTGCCTTGAATGAATCGAAAGAGAAAACCATTACAAGATTCATCAAGGGACTTCACAAAGAAATTAGTGATTTGATGGAGTTGCAATCCTTTAAGACTTTGGATGATGTGGTATCGATGGTATTAAAAATAGATAGGCAAAAAAAAAGGGAAGTTGAGAGAATCACTACTCGGCCTTTTTCAAGAGATGCAATGCCTTCTTTGTCGCCTCTTAAGAATGATGGAAAAGGTGCAGCATTAAAACCACATGAGAACGGAGACAATGATAAAGAGAAAGCAAGTGTTGAGGCCACCGAACCAGGGACGAAGGACATTATGTGTTGTGAATGTTTCGGTCTTGGACATTTCGTAACACATTGTACCAAGAAGCTTCTTATGGTGATTAAGGATGACTTCGAGGAAAATTTAAGTGTAGATGAAGTTTGTGAAACATCTTGTATCGTGGAAGAACCCCTAGAAGATACCTCCTAACTTCCGTTAACTAGAATTCACCCTTGGAAAACTTAGCATAAAGCTGGTGTTGCTCCCGAATAGAGAGGGCGATTCTTAAATGTTCACGATGCTCTTTTTCTGATTGGAATACACAAGAATATCGTCGATGAAGACAATAATGAATTTGTCCAAATAGCATTTGAATATCTGATTCATTAAATCCATGAAAGCTGCAGGGGCGTTGGTCAGCCCAAAAGACATCACCAGGAATTCATAATGACCATATCTGGTTCGAAATGCTATCTTGGGTATATCCTTTGGTTTAACTCTCAACTGATAATACCTCGAGCGAAGGTCAATCTTCAAAAATATGCAGGGATCGTGTAGCTGGTCACATAGATAGTCAATTAGAGGTAAAAAATCTGTTTTTAATGGTCACTTTGTTCAATTCATGATAGTCCACGCACATCCATAACGATCCATCTTTCTTTTTCATGAATAAAATTGGAGCTCCCGAGGGTGAGAAACTCAGATGAATGAACCATTTGTTGATTCATTCCTTGAGTTGTCTTTTAATTCACGTAATTTAGTAGGCGCCATTCGGTATAGATTCTTTGAAATTGGCTTTTGTGCCACGATGCAAGCTTATTACGAACTCAATCTCCCTGATAGGTGGCAGCCTAGGGAGATCGTCCAGGAAAAACCCAGGAAAGTCATGAACCACCATAACATCCTCGACCTTTGTTTCAGACTTGACCTCCATATTCATATAATATTCATAAGAAATCCTTCACATCCATGTTTCATTAGTTGATCTGCCTTGAGCGTAGAAATAACCGCCAACTTGCCTTTTTCCTTGATTCCACGAAAGATGTGTTGTTCAACATCGAGGGGATGGAAATAGACCTCTCGTCTTGCACAATTGATAATTGCCTGGTTCTGGGTCAACCAGTCCATGCCAGGAATAACATAAAATCCCTTTATGTCCATATTTATCAGATCAGCATGGAATTCCCGACTGTTTATCTAAATTGCATAAGCTTTTAAAATACCGTTATCACCCATATAGTCCTCAAAAGGTACAAGTACTCTATACCCACTTTTTGAAATACCAGGGGGACAATTTGCCTTTGCGCAATTGGTTCCTTTCCTTGCCAGCTTCCGCAAGCACGGTGGTTTCCATTCCCATTACCATTTTCACGCTCCATAAATCTTTCCATAAACTTGCCTTGTTGTTCCATAAATTGGGATTGGAGTTCTACAACATCAGTGATACAGTTAAGGGACTCGTCTCTCTCATTAGGAACTGGTATATTATTTCTTGCTCTTCGTGCCAGTTTTAGAGTTTTCTAAATTTCAAATTAGGAAATAATAAGTTAAAGGGATATAATTAAAATTTAAAGTAGAACTAAACTTACAATTGGAGGAGTATTCCATGACGAGCCTTGTGTTATTAGCAGTCTACAAAACCGCATTTGACCTGATTATTCTCTAATACCAACTGTAACGACTCGTTTATTTAAAACCATTTTTCTCTATTCTAAATTTTTGTGATACAAAAATGTTTTCTTAATTTATTCCAAACGCGTAAATCAGAGTAAATAAATTCATTTAAACAAACATGTCAGAGTAAATTGTGCAGAAATAGATAATAATTTTTCCAACCACAGTTCTAATCCTTCCCACAAAATTACTGCTTACAAAAAGGGTTACCATGCCAAAATAAGAAGTTAACTGTTCAAAATAACTAACACCATTTTCGTGAGCCACAACCATCAAGTCGAACCCGATTGATAACCTAAGGTATCATCCTGTTTCGGTCTTGGACATTTCGTAACACATTGTACCAACAAGCTTCTTATGGTGATTAAGGATGACTTCGAGGAAATTTAAGTGTAGATGAAGTTTGTGAAACATCTTGTATCGTGGAAGAACCCCTAGAAGATACCTCCTAACTTCCTTTAACTAGAATTCACCCTTGGAAAACTTAGCATAAAGCCGGTGTTGCTCCCGAATAGATAGGGCGATTCTTAAATGTTCACGATGCTCTTTTTCTGATTGGAATACACAAAAATATCGTCGATGAAGACAATAATGAATTTATACAGATAGCATTTGAATATCCGATTCATTAAATCCATGAAAGCTGCAGGGGCGTTGGTCAGCCCAAAAGACATCACCAAGAATTCATAATGCCCATATCTAGTTCGAAATGTTGTCTTTAGGTATATCCTTTTGTTTAACTCTCAACTGATAATACCCCGAGCGAAGGTCAATCTTCGAAAATATGCAGGGATCGTGTAGCTGGTCACATAGATAGTCAATTAGAGGTAAAGAATCTGTTTTTAATGGTCACTTTGTTCAATTCATGATAGTCCACGCACATCCATAACGATCAATCTTTCTTTTTCATGAATAAAATTGGAGCTCCCGAGGGTGAGAAACTCAGACAAATGAACCATTTGTTGATTGATTCCTTGAGTTGTGTCTTTAATTCATGTAATTTAGTAGGCGCCATTCGGTATAGATTCTTTGAAATTAGCTTTTGTGTCAGGATGCAAGCTTATTATGAACTCAATCTCCCTGATAGGTGGCAGCCTAGGGAGATCGTCCAGGAAAAACCCAGGAAAGTCATGAACCACCATAACATCCTCAACCTTTGTTTCAGACTTGACCTCTGTATTCATATAATATTCATAAGAAATCCCTCACATCCATGTTTCATTAGTTGATCTAACTTGAGCGTAGAAATAACCGCCAACTTGCCTTTTTCCTTGATTCCACGAAAGATGTGTTGTTCAACATCGAGGGGATGGAAATAGACCTCTCGTCTTGCACAATTGATAATTGCCTGGTTCTGGGTCAACTAGTCCATGCCAAGAATAACATAAAATCCCTTTATGTCCATATTTATCAGATCAGCACGAAATTCCTAACTGTTTATCTAAATTGCATAAGCTTTTAAAATACCGTTAGCACCCATATAGTCCTCAAAAGGTACAAGTACTCTATACCCACTTTTTGAAATACCAGGGGGACAATTTGCCTTTGCGCAAAATTGGGTTGAGATGAATGAATGAGTGGCCTCAGTGTCAAATAAAGTGTATGCGGTCACATTATTAATATATATAGTACCTAGAGTAATCAGAAAAGTTATTTATTTAAGTATGGAATTTCTAAGGTTAGGGGGAACATATTATATGAAAGCATACGAGTAATGACTTTATAACATTTTTGTGTACCTGATATAACTGCCGGTAATTCCTCTTCTTCGTCGTTCCCATATAATGAGAATACCCACGTGGCAACCCCACCAGATCCTCCTATCGAGGATGGACAATGTCACGCCACACAGGCTTCTCGCACTTGAAGCAATCCCCCGAACCAGTTCTGCACTATCTGTGATGTTGCTTTCGACAAATCGGGCACAGGTTGGGTGGAGCAGTAGTTGCTTCAATCATGGGACACTTGTCACGCCCCGGCTGCATCTCGTTCCCCGGTGGCCTCTACACTCCACGGTTTGTTGGTGCAGGACCACGCTGTTGCAGGCCTTGATTGTTCCGCCCGACCCGTTGACTAAATTCCCATTGTCTTGCTACAATTGTCTCAACATTCTCAGCATCAATTGCCCTAGCTACAATCTGCGCGTAAGGGACACGTCTTATACCGGCCAGTTTGACGCCTCTCAATATTTCCACCTTAAGTCCTTGGATGAAGTGTTGGACCTTGTGTCCATTATCAGCCACAAGATGTGGAGCAAACCTTGACAATGCCTCAAATCTCCGTATGTACTCAGATACAGTCACTATCTGGTGTAGTCTCATAAACTCCATCAATTTCTGATTCTGGATTGTGAAGTTGAAGCATTTCTTGTTGAACAATTCTTTGAAGTCCTCCCATGTGAGAGTCCGGACATTCACTGTCGTTTTCACAGAATCCCACCAAAATTGGGCATCATGGGTTAGTAGGTAAGTTGCATACTTCACCTTTTCAGTTTCACGTATTTCAGCATATTCAAACATCTTTTCTAGAGCGCATATCCATTCTTCTACTCCTATGACATCAGAAATGTTGCCTTCCAAGTTAGGGGGTTTAAGTCGCTGGAACTTTTCCTAGCCAGCTTCCGCAAGTACCGCGAAAGCACGGTGGTTTCCATTCCCATTACCATTTTCACGCTCCATAAATCTTTCCATAAACTTGGCTTGTTGTTCCATAAATTGGGATTGGAGTTCTACAACATCAGTGATACAGTTAAGGGACTCGTCTCTCTCATTAGGAACTAGTATATTATTTCTTGCTCTTCGTGCCAGTTTTAGAGTTTTCTAAATTTCAAATTAGGGAAATAATAAGTTAAAGCGACATAATTAAAATTTAAAGTACAACTAAACTTACAATTGGAGGAGTATTCCACGACGAACCTTGTGTTATATTAGCAGTTTACAAAACCGCCTTTGACCTGATTATTCTCTGAACCAACTGTAACGCCTCGTTTATTTAAAACCATTTTTCTCTATTTTAAATTTTTGTGATATAAAAATGTTTTCTTAATTTATTCCAAACGCGTAAATCAGAGTAAATAAATTCATTTAAACAAACATGTCAGAGGAAATCGTGCAGAAATAGATAATAATTTTTCCAACCACAGTTCTAATCCTTCCCACAAAATTACTGCTTACAAAAAGGGTTACCATGCCAAAATAAGAAGTTAACTGTTCAAAATAACTAACACCATTTTCGTGAGCCACAACCATCAGGTCGAACCCGATTGATAACCTAAGGGATCATCCTGTAATACCTCCTCCTCAGCTTGCACGTCACATAAACCATAAGGATCACCTACATCACGGGGAAAACAATGAGCCTAACGCCCGGCAAGAATTTCAATGGAATGCAATGCTAATGCTCATGCATGATCCATACGATGCATTACAGAAAAAAAACTTATATTTTCTGTTGAACCGAGAGTTAGATACATCCTATGGCATCACCACCATGATCTTCACCACACTCTTTTGTTGAAGACATTGGGGAATTCCGCACAAGAGAAGAGGATACATCCTATGGTCTACGTGGTTAACCATTACTCCGATAGGGAGATACATCATATGGTGTCTCCACCGATGGACCGTCACCAATTCTCCCGAACCCCCACATGCCTATTTACATATATTATGTATGTCATGCAATATGCTGACAATTTCATAAGCCCTAGGTATGATGCATGAACGTCATGTACAGGTCAGAAATATATATATAAAGAGGAACACCACATTTTTGAATAATCATGGAGAGCAATTTAAAAGCCAAGAGAGAGACCACCAATTAAGCTAAACAATTATTGGCAGTGAGAAATTTGTAATCTATAAGGAGTAAATCATGTGTGTTTGGCAAAGAAAAAAGGCAACTACACCTTTTACCATTTTTAACAGGGAATATCTTGTGAGTTCATATGGAGTTTGAGAATGACAGAGGGTTTTCTCATGCTTTATCCAACATTTTACAGAACAAAGTAATGGCTTCCATGAACAAGATTCACTTAGCAACTCATAACATCCAGTCCAAACAACATTTCAATCTTGAACGAAGATAATATTTCACTACAGCAAACTTGCTTGTAAGGATCATCTTTAATTCTCCTTATTAATACGTCAGTAAAGATTTCCATCGGTCATCAACAAAATTCACAGATTCAATCAATCAAGCGATTCCACATTTCACAGTTAACAAATCAAAGAAATGATCAATATCAAACAACAAACAAACTCATCATATAGGGCCTCCACTTGCTAACTACATCTTAATCCTTACCTTTAGCAGGAGTGGTCTATCCTAGCAACTCCCGCAGCTCGTTTAATTCGCAACCGCAATACCACACGGAGCAGCATCACACTTATCTCTTTCTTATCTCCACTCTGTTCACAGAACAAGACGTAGCACTCAACTTCCCCTCTGACACAGCTAACAGGGCACATTTCAGAATGTCAGACCACCCACACCATCCATATATAGGCTAGAGGGAGACCCACGTGATGACTGGAACTGATGGACATTTGCCCATCACAATTGAAGATGGTCCAACAGGTGAGGGCCACGTGGAAAGCCTACCATCGTAGCATGTGAGGCTCACCACCATCTTGGAAGTGGGAAAGATTTTGTTGGGAGAAAATTGAAGTGAGAGAGATTGTGTCTGACAGAAGCGAGATTCTCGCTTTAAATTGCTTTTTCGGTCGAGGAAGGCGTCTGAAGCCTCAATCGCATGTCGATCGAAATATCCAAGAATACAAGCAGAGGCAGATTTTGGACTAGAACTTTGACCGAAACATGTGATCACACATCGACCAAAAGTCAATTAATTCGACATATTCAAATCCTTCACATCCGCCACTTGACCGCTAAGTTGACTGTGGAGCAACCGAAAGGTGAATTAATTTGATAGATTCAAATCCTTTACGTCCGCACTTGATCGCCCATCGACCACAGTGCGTCCGAAAACCCCAAGTGTGACCTGGAATGCATTTGGGTTGAGATACTCGACTCCACCTCAACCCCGACTCGACCCAAAATGCAGAGAGTAGACCGATATGGAATTTGGTTGAGACACTCGGCCTAATATCGATTGCGGGTCGACTGAAAATGCCAGGGAATGTCCTAAAATGCAATTCGGTCATGATATTTGATCTAAATCGAAACCTTAACTCGACCGAATGTGTAAAATACAAAATCTGTAACCCTCCTTCCCTTTATAATTTCCAAAAATACTTCTTCCCTCATTTATACGGCGCCAAACCCCATATTAATGATTACAGAACATATTTTCTTTTATTAAATATTCGTTCATTAATTAAAATCTTTTACATATTACATGGAGTATTTATCCGGGCATTACAGCCTTGGCCTCCAAAAATGAGAGCTCCCACTAACCGCGAACCTCCTTGTCTGACTATTTTGTAAGTAATTGCTTATTGTGTTTTGGCCTTGTCTGCCCTACAAAGCAAGGTGATAAGGAATTCTTGCCCTCTGTGCATTACTACTTTGATGAATTTGTTGAGAATAATGCTATGTGAATTGGGATTTTTCTCTTTGTCCCTTTACTGTCTTGATAAAAGTTTATCGAGGATAAGTGCTATGTGTTTGAGTCTTGTTCTGAATTTCTAGTTACTGCTTCATAGACATTGTGAAGAATGTTACTCTATCAATTGGGTTCCATCTGCTATTTCTAAATACTGGTTGTCTGTTGGATGATTTTTATGCTCGCTTATAATTTGTGGTTGACCTGAGGTTTACGTACCTTGTTGGAAGTGTGTATTTTAGTATTCCCTATTTCTTACAGAAGACCCAGATGTTGCCTCGTGGTTGTGTGCTAGTTGTCTTTCTCTGCTTTATTTGATGACATGGGAATACACTTTATTATAATTGTGATATTTCTATGCTCACGGTGTATTGTTGGAAGTTTTGAGAATTGATGTGATGTGATGTGCCCCAAGGACCGATCACCCATTCTCGAGCCAAGAGGCTCATCGCTTATCTAACGAGTTTTTATTTTGCAGCGAATAATAAATTAATAGAGCTTACGGAGGAGCCAACGCATGAGGAAAAGGAAGCTCCGTGCCATGTTCTCATGTGGAGCCATGCAAACCCTAATCGGCTAGAGCCACATTGTCCCAGCTTGGAGGAGCTCACATTGGCCGAAGCTAACAAGGTCGAATAAGAGTATTTTTATGGAAATTTCCTTGTTAACTTATTACATTAGGTGTTTTGAAAGTTGGATGGCTGGTTAGGATTTATTTTGGGAATTTTTAGAACATTTTGTGTTATAGGAATGGAGGTGCTTGATTTGCATGTAAACCGAGCCCTCATGCCCATTTTTTGAGGATTCGAGGGCAATTATGTAACTTTCTTTTATGTTATCATTAGAGTGGTATTTAGACCTCTCTAATGAAACCCTAGACTCACTTTTGAAAACCCTAAATTGAAAATTAAACTTTGTTCTAGAGAGTTCCTCTTTAACCCTCATGGTGCGCGGTTTGCTTCACAGCTCTCCTCTACCTTCATAGTCTTCTCCTTTGTTCTTGCGTGGCCTAGGAGGAGGAGACTCACAATATCTCTTCCAGTAGCTTCGTGTTGAAGTTGTTCTTGTGGTCTGGAGATAGAAGACTACGACAAAGCCAAGTTGGAGTGGTGCTTGATCAAAGCATCCAAACTAGTCGCCCTCTTGCCCAAGTGAGGTATTCGCGGACCAAGTTGGTGTTCTTTTTCTTCTTGATTTTCTTGAAGGGTGCTCTATAATTCTTGATCCCTTGGAGTTGCTATTCTATTTATGTGAAGTTCTTGGAGTTATTTTGTGATTTGGATTCTGATTATAAAAGTTATACACGTTCCTTTGTTGGCACCGCAAATCTGTTTTCCACAAAACCCTCAATCCGAGCTTTGAGTTCTTGCATGCACAACTTTGTTTGTGCAGTGCTTTTGAAGGCGATCTTCAGAAGTTTCCTTGTATTGATTGTTAGCTGCTTCCCCTGTGAATTTGAGGTCCTTAGCCTGTATGCAAGTGGAGATATAACTGATTACATTCTGGTGCTCGGGTTTAGCAATTAGCTGATTACAAGACCTGATTATTCATTGACTTGGAGTCTTGGACTCTATCATGATGTTGTTTCCTGTGTTGTTTTCTTGAGCCAGCCGAGAGAGTGATAAAGGG